>JAWWLR010000148.1:2250691-2262247 GCA_035041075.1 Acraspis erinacei | reverse complement strand
TGTAAGGATTAATGGGAAATTGAGTGACTGGTTCGATATAATGCAAGGCGTTAGACAAGGATGCGTAATGTCTTCATTGCTATTCATATTATTTATGGACAAATGTTTGAGAATGGCTCTTTTCTACGAAGAATAAATTTAATTTGTATTATTTACAAGGGATTTTAAACGATTTCTATTTGCCGCGTGAAATTTATTTGCGGAGAATCGATATTTTTGTGTTCTTTGATATGAGATCATAGTTGGTCTAAAAGAAATTATTATACGCAGTTTGCCTTTTTACCGTAATTCCTTTAATATTTTTGCAATATTTATTTTAAATGCTAATTATTAGATAATCGTGTTTCGTCAACAATAATAATACGTTATAATATGTTATGATACGTTATTATCTGCCATTAAGAAAAGAAAATGGTTTTTTCATATGATCGTTAAAAAAAATACGTCTGTTCTTTATTATTTTGTTATCCTGTTTATGATAATCAAAAATAAAAAGACTGAAAGGAGAGAATTAGAAGTAGCAGATTTATCTATTACAATATTGTCGCTGAATTATATATCATACTTTCAGGAAATTAATTTTCATAAAAAAGGCGTGTATATTACAATTGTCGATGAATCTTATTGTATACTTTAAGAATATTAGTTTTCAGGTATATTTATATTAAAAAATACTTTATGATTGGAATTATAAAATAGGAAAATCACGAACTAAAATAATTTAAACTTCAATATTACATAGAATTTTCATAATATAGATTATTCCATACATAATTATATATTACTCAAATTTTCTTCTCTTTTTTAAAATAAAATATAAAGTAGGGGAGAGTGGGGTTAAATTTCAAATTTTCGAAACCTTCAATCGGCATTATCTTCCGAGTGGTAACAGTAATTATAGTGCAATTTTCAATAAATTATAGTGCAATTTTCAATAAACATGGGTGTTTTTGTTTACGAAATGTATCGTTTCCATATCCTTTAACTTATCTACCACTAAGCACGGCTGAAAAAGTAGTTTTAGTAGGCTAGAAATACGTTTTAGCATTTAACCCCACCCATTTAACATTTTACCCCAACGTGGGGCTAAATGTTTAAAAAATTGAAGTTTGGGAAAAACGACAAAAGATGCAATTTTCCCGGAAATTTCAGGAACTGTATTATAAAAAGTTGTTGAGGACATATTTTCCTACACGAAAGGTGCGTTTATATTACGTGTTTGGGAACTTAGTACCTCAAAAAAAAAAATATTTTTCGAAAATTTAATATTTAGCCCCACTCCCCCCTATCATTTTTTCTTTTCTCTACTGTCTTCTGGGTCTTATTCATTTCTTTTCATTTTTCTAATTATTTTCTAATTATTAAGTAGATAATGGGCAAGACAACATACTAGCCACGAAAACATTGTTGATGTAACAGAAAAGTCGATAAAACGGAGAGTGTAATTATCAGTAATTATGAGTATGAGGTGGAGTCTAAAATGTTCACAAACTCTAAAATGACCATTGCCTTTAAAAAAGTGACTTCTAGTGACTCTTTCTTTAAAAAAGTGACTTGAAAAAATAAAGTGACAAGCAAAAAACATAGTAACTAATGTCCCGGAACTAACCTTAATGTTTTTGTAGACAATTAAAAAAGTTTATTTCATAAATGATTTCTAAGTGGTTTACTGTGGCTACCGAAAGCATCGGTACTACAGAGTATTACAACTGAACAGAATATAGATCATTTCCGACGGTAATGTAGATTAATTCAATTTTCTATTTTTTTAAATGAAACCTAAAATGAGATGAATTTAAATGACGAATGACGGAAAAAATATAATTACTCTATTATTGTCTGATCCCTGTCAGTGCCGCAAAAATGCGTAACAACTGATGACCCGTGTTCTGTCACATTTCTTGGTCGCAATTTTGAATCAGCTGCGTTTGGCTCAAGAAACTCAATCGACTAGAGTCGGACATAAGTACAGAATAGAATAGTAATCTTCGATGTAATATTGGCTCTGAGTAAAGCGGGTGTAAGAAACGCTCCACTTATGCTTCCTGAAGAAACTTTTTTCCCTTTATTAATTTTTCATGCCCTCTTCCGCATTCTTAGTTTTTTTTCTTTCTATTAAAAGGACATCTATAGACCTCCAGCTCACGTCAGTTTTAAATGTTAAGCCTTTTACTATTATCACACAAACTTAAAAAAAAAATGTCTAGTCCGAAATAAAAGTGTGCAATTGAAAATTAACTGTATTTATTGAGTCAAATTTTCACTTTTCTAACCTAATATTTTTAAAGTATCAAAAATGATGTCCAATGCTTATTCAAAATTGTATTCTTTCGTCTAGAAATTATAAAAATTGCTATTTATTTATCACAAGCTTCACAGTCTTTTTCCTATTCATTTTTTGGTTAAAAATTTCATTACTAGGTTTAAAATTCAACAATTTGGTTGAATTGCAATCTTTTTGGTTTGAAAAGTCATCTCTTTCTGTAGAAATTTCGCCTTTTTTTTGTTAAAACTGCAACTGTCTGGTTATACATTAATATGTTACAGTTGTAAATTAATTTTGTTGTTGAAAATTCAACCATTTCGTGAATAATTCGGATTTCTTAATCAAAAATGGATTTTTCTTGGAGATTCGACTATTTTTCGTACACATTTTTTGTTTGTTAAAACTGCAAGTGTTTTGTTGAAAAGTTGAGGATTCGAGCATTTTTTGAAAATTTGGTTTTCTTTTGTTAAAAATGAATTTTTTTATACTGAAAATTCAACAATTTGTTCTAAATTCAACTAATTGGTTCAAAATTCTACTTCTTGGTTTAAGCTTAAACCATATTGTTGAAAAATCTTTTTTTTTTTGTAAATATTCATTTTTTTGTTAAAAATGAATTCTTTTCACTGAAAATTTAACTGATTTGTTGAACATGTATTTCTTTGTTGAAAATTTCATTCTTTCTTTCGATAGAAATTTCGCCTTTTTTCGCTCAAAATTCAACTTTTTTTGTGGGAAATTCTTATTTTTTGCACCAAAATTGAACAATCTGGTAGAAAATAAATTTTTGTTTGTTAAACATTCAACTGTTTCGTTAAAAATTAATTTTTTTATTTAAGTATTCCAAAATTTTGTTGATTTTTGTTTTGCTACATCCAACAGTTTTTTACTTGAAATTAAATCATTTTTTCTTGAAACATAAACTAACCCATTTTCCCTTGAAAATTTATCTTTTTATGTTGAGAATTCAACTTCTTAGTTAAAAATTGGCTTACAGTCTTAAAAGTTTATTTTTTTGGCTGAAAGTTTATTATTTTAGTTACAAATTAATAATTATAGTTAAAAATGCATATTTGTTTGTTACAAATTAATTTTTGCATTAAACTTTTAACTATTTTGTAAAAAATTAAACTAATTGGTTGAAAGTTGAAATAATTTCTTAAAAGTTCATTTTTTGTTGAAGATTCATAATTTTAGTTGAAAATTTATCCTTTTTTTCGTTGAAAATTAATCTTTCTAATTGAAACTGTAACTATTTTCTTGAAAATTTATCTGATTGGTTCAAAATGTACTTTTTTCTTAAAAATTCATTTTTGTTGTCGTTCAAAATTCATGTTCTTGGATTGAACATTCAACTTTTTATCGGAAATTTTTCTTGAAAATCCGTTGAAATCCTTCAGAATCCTTAAAATCTATTAGAATTTTTTAAAAATTCCTGGAAAACTCGTCAATCTTTTTTAATACCTTGAAATATTCATCATTTAAAATCCTCAGAAACCCCTTGAAAGCTAACAATTTCTTTTGAAATCCTATGCAACCATTGAGTCCTGGATAAATTTTCAAAATCCTTTGAAATTTTTCGAAATTTGGTAAAATTCCTCGAAATCTTCTGACATTTTACTATCGATCTAAGATATTTTGAAATTCGATAGAAAGTTCTAAAAACCCTTAAGTTCTGTGAAATTGCTAAAAATCCCATTCATTCATAAAAGAACGAAATTTGTAAGAAATTCCTCTTTTATATCTCTTGAAATTTCTTGTTATCTTGTAAAATACCCTAAAATGCCAAAATCTTTCAAATTGTTTGAAATCTTTTAAAATCCTCAAAATCTTGACATTTTTTAAAATTTTGACTTTTGAGTATACCATTTGGAAAAAATAGACTAATGTTATAGCAGTAGTTTATTTTTTCAAAATGGTAGCCTCATTACAAAGAAAATGTAAAAACTTATTGAAACAAAACTGAACCACAGTTGGTTCATTTTGAGCAATAAGAACGTTGGAAATTGTTGTGAAGAATTTTTATATTTTCATTAGGGTCTTGTAAATGTACTTAATTATAAATCATGCATTTATTAAAGGTCCTCCTCAGTGCCAGATATCCAATTAAAAATTAAAAAAATGTTTTTATTATTTTAAAAATAAAAAATCCACTAAAACTAAATTAAAAAAGATCATGCATAAACTTATTTTTTATGTCGTGCAGCTCCTCCCTCCCTCTCTCTTTCTCTCTGTTTCGCTCTTCGCTCTCCTCTCTATTTGTCTATCCTATTCCGCCGCAAAAGGGAAGGTGAGTGTTGTTTAAAAAATTTGATTTGCGATGTTCTAAGTATGAAACAAGAACGTATGGTACGGATGAACTTTAGAGTTTAAACCATTTATTTATTTCAGAAAAAAACATAGCGCTCACGCATAACCGGCTGTGCAAATTATTACCTTTTTTTTAAATAGATAATGTTTAAACGTCAAAGTTCCTCGCAACTATTATAAATATTAAACACTGAAAAAGAGATATTTTGCAAAGTAATTGCAGGAAACGTTTGAAATAATTTGCAGAGAATTTTTCGACCAGGGATGATCGGGAGAATTCTCTAAGGGATTTCACAAGATTTCAACGATTTTACAAATTTCGAAGGATTTTAAAGAGTATGGTCTATATTAATAGATTTCGATGAATTTCATGAAATTTCAAAGGAGCTTGTAGAATTATAAGTTTAATTTGGTACCATACAGTTAAATTTTCAACAAAAAAGATTAATCTTTAATAAAACAGTTGCACTTTTGTCCAAAAAATATGAATTTTCTACTAAAATAGATGGATTTTTAACCAAATAAATTTTCAACCAAAAACCGAAAAGTTAGATTATCAGTTTAAACCATTAATTTCGAACTAAAAAAAAATGTCCGACAAAATAGTTCAATTTTTCACTAGAGATGATCCGTCAGGCAGAAAATCTTTTAGACAAGCAGTTGCATTTTAAATTAAAAATATCTGCTTTCAACAAAATAGTTAAAATTTCAAGATGGGCTCTCAACTAAAAAAGATCAATATTCAATCAAAAATGGAACTCTTACAATATCAGTTTGAAAAATTAATTTTAAATAACGACAAAAAACGAATTTTCAACAAAATATTTAAAATTTTTAAGTGAATGTTCAACTGGAATGGATTAATTTTCAGTATAAAATATTAATTTGCAACAAAAAAAAAACGAACTTCCAATCAAACAGAGAATGATTTTTTAGCAAAATGATTAAATCTCATCCAACTGAGTAGTTCAATTTTCTATTAAAAAGGATGAATTTTCACCGAATAATGTAATAGTCGATTTTAATATTAAAAAAAGGTGAATTCAACCAAAAAAGATTAATTTAAGCAAAAAAGTTGAATCCTCAACTAAAAACTTAAATTTTGATCAAGAAAGATTTTTGAGCCAGGAAGGAATAAACAAAATTTCAATTTCCTTACTTTTCCCTGACCTTGTGGCCACCCTGATTAAAGAAAAGTCCTGAACGCCAATACTGGAAAAAATTCTTTAACTGTCCTGTCACATTTAGTTGCTGAATTTTTTGTTTAAATTAAGAAAATCAATTCCATGTGAAGGCATCATAAAACCAAAAAATTTTCTTGACAGCACGTCGATATCAAAGCATGTAATTTTTTGTTTTCAGTTTGCAAGCAAAAACAAGTGAGAGCTACCAAAAAAAAAAAACTTATAAATAAATATAAGCAAGTTTACGTCTTTATCAACATAACCAGATAAAATTATTCATAACTTTTTTGGTCTATGATTGTTGGTATAGTTATGGCCAAAAGTAATCGGAAATTCAAACAAGCTTTAACTGGTTTTAGATTTCGGTTAAAACCACCCACCTTAAGTAATTTAAACTATAAATTTAGGAATATCCGAATGTACCCCACATGTCCGAAATTCCCCTGATTGATGGCACCATCTAAATAAAATTGCATGTCACTGCTATCTTCAAAATGAATATTTCAAATTTAGTGTTGCATTTAATACTTTCCTCACTTCTTCATCATATATCAATACTGAAAGTTTTTCTATCCAGTTCTTACTGGTTTCCCCTACAACTGTTTATTTTAGCGATGTCTTCGTCGTTTCTGTTTATGAGTTAAATAATCTGCTGACTCTAGAGCCCTTTAAAATATCAATAACGATCTAGAAACATCAAATAAACTTTACCGGGCATGCAAATAGAAACAAATCTATTTGAAAATCAACCATATAAAATTAATTGTTAAAGAGTGCTGATTACCCCGGGCTCCTATCAGCGCAATTAAAAGAAGGACATGAGATTGCTGTTTTGTAATTAATGATTGGGCTGCGCAAGTGGTGTCGGGAGATCAAAGGTCGAAACAAACAGCCTGCACGCGGACTCTGCACATTACATATCTGCTGAACTATTGGTTGGTTGGTTGGTTGGTGACTTGAAATTATATATAGGAAAAGAAGAGAGTGCAACTATATAGTTATGGGAAGGAATCAATACCCGGCGTCTAGCTCAATCTCCCTCGTGTCTAGCTCGAATGGAAAATGAAACTTCGGTCCCGTACATTATCATTGGCAATAGAGATATCCTTCTTAGCGAAATATAAATCAAATCTTTTCCAGTAAAATTGAATAGAAACAAAAACGCTTGATATCTACTATGAACTTCTTATCCAAGGGGCAATTAATATCATGGCGTGTGGATTGTGCGCCCCACGTCTTGGCACGATGAGCCTCAACCAACTTTAACTTGCAGTGTCTGTCCGTAAAGTATTCGACCTTGTGGTGTACTAACTACCAGCTGCTTTTATCGCATTCGGTGTGATTTCCTCTACGTCCTGAAATCGTTTTCCGTTTGGATGATAATTCGAATCGAGCAACAGCCAGAAATCATAAGGAGCCAGGTCATGACTGCATGCGGGTGATGGCAATATTGTATAAGGCCGCGTTTCACCAGAAATTGCTGAATAAGCTGCAATTAATGGACAGGTGCCGTTTCCTTCTTGCTGCCTCACGCAATCGTAATCGTTTACCGTTTGACCTTTTGGTTCAAAACACCTTTCTGGTTCAAAATTTGAGGTGTTTTGGCCGTTGAGGGCCTGTCAGAGCGAGGGTCACCTAAAGTTTCTAAATGAATCTTTAATTTAAGTATCATTCATTGATTCAGCGCCATACACTTTCCGAACATGATTGGCCAATTTTCTGGCAAAATTTGATGCACATTTTTTGTTCGGTGCTTTCCGTCATCTCGAAATGCGATGCGTACGTGGTTAGATGTATACGCAAGTGCGTATATCATATTTAATATTTCAGTTAAAACATTCATTTTTAACAATAAGGGATGAATTTTCAACTAAAAATGATACATTCTTAACGAAGTAATTCAACCAATTAGATTCAACTTTCAACCAAGAAACCGAGCTTTTTACAATAAAGGTGAATTTCAATCAAAATCAAATAGTTAAATTTTTTACAAAAAAGGTAAATTTTCAAACGAAAAGATAAATTTTCTGTCAAAAAAGAAGAATTATCCTCAAAATAAATAATTTTTTAACAAAGTAGTTAAATTTTCAACAAAATAGAAAAGTTTTCAAACAAAAGGATGAATTTTCAAGCAAAATTTTTTATTTAATACAAAAAAATGTACTTACAAAAAAAGACATAAATTTTCAACTCAGGAAGAAAATAGAAACAATTTTAAATAAAAATTTAAAAAAAAATTTAACAATTAAAAACACCAAAAAGAAAATAGTTAAATTGTCTGTTAAAAAATTTATTTCTTAAAGAACCATAAAAATGTTCAACCATATAGTTCAATTTTAAATAAATAAAATGAATTTTCAACAAAATAGTTAAATTTTTATCAAAAAAGATGAATTTTCAAACGAGAAGATAAATTTTCTGTAAAAAAGCCCAATTATCCACAAAATACATAATTTTCTAACAAAGTTGTTGAATTTTCAACAAAATAGTAAAGTTTTCAAGCAAAAAGATGAATTTTCAAGCCAAATTTTTAATTTAATTCGAAAAAATGTAATTACAAAAAAAGACATAAATTTTCAACTCAGGAAGAAAATAGAAAAAATTTGTAATAAAAAATTTTTAATGAAAATTTTAAACAATTTTAAAAACCAAAAAAAGTTAAATTGTCTGTTAAAAAATTTATTTCTTACAGAACCATAAAAAATGTTCAACCATATAGTTGAATTTCAAACAAATAAATTAATTTTCAACAAAATAGTAAAGTTTTCAAGCAAAATTTTTAATTTACTACGAAAAAATTTAATTACAAAAAAGACATACATTTTCAACTAAAGAAGGCAAATTTTTACCAAAAAGAAAATAGTTCAATTTTCTGTTAAAAAATTTATTTCTTATCAGAACCATCAAAATATTCAACCGTATAGTTGAATCTTAAACAAATAAATGAATTTTCAACAAAATAGTAAAGTTTTCAAGCAAAATTTTTAATTTCCTACGAACAAATTTAATTACAAAAAAAGACACAAATTTTCAACTCAGAAATAAAAGAGAAACAATTTTAAATAAAAATTTAAAAATTTTAAACAATTCAAAACACCAAAAAGAAAATAGTTAAATTGTCTGCTAAAAAAATTATTTCTTAAACAACCATAAAAATGTTCAACCATATAGTTGAATTTTAAACAAATAAATGAATTTTCAACAAAATAGTTAAAATTTTAACAAAAAAGATGAATTTTCAAACCAGAAGATAAATTTTCAAACAAGAAGATAAATTTTCAAACGAGAAGATAAATTTTCTGTCAAAAAAATCGAATTATCCACAAAATACATAATTTTTTAACAAAGTAGTTGAATTTTCAACAAAATAGTAAAGTTTTCAAGCAAAAAGATGAAAAAAATTGAATTTTCAACAAAATATTTAAATTTTTAACAAAAAGGTGAATTTTCAAACGAGAAAATAAACTTTCTGTCAAAAAAGATGAATTATCCGCAAAATACATCATTTTTTAACAAAGTAGTTGAATTTTCAACAAAATAGTAAAGTTTTCAAGCAAAATTTTTAATTTACTACCAAACAATTTCATTCCAAAAAAAGACATAAATTTTCAACTAAGGAAAGCAAATTTTTAGCAAAAAGAAAATAGTTCAATTTTCTGTTAAAAAATTTATTTCTTATCAGAACCATAACAAATTTCAACCATATAGTTGAATTTTAAACAAATTAATTAATTTTCTACAAAACAGTTAAAAACTGTATGTATATTACTCATGTAAATTACACCGAATTAAATTGATAACTCTGGATTACAAGTTATTAAACTTGGAAAATTTAAATGATTTAGATTATATGTGGATTGATCTGGATTACCTTACTTATTACGAAATTATTGGAATTATAAGTGGAATACTCTGATCTATCACGGATTACATTAGCTAAATTACTTTGAATTCTGTGGATTACTAGTGGATTAATTTCGATTATATCTGTAAAAATCTGGATTACGAGTGGATTATTGGGATTATAAGTGAATTACGCCGTATTAAATTTGGATTACTAGTATATTATTTAGATGACCTGAATTACTCTGAAATTAATTGGATTACAAGTTGAAAACTCTGAAATAATTCGGATTACATTTGGATTTCTCGGATTAGATTGGGATTACATACGTGTATTACTCGGATCACTCATAATTATGTGGATTAAAAGTGGATTAATTTAGCTTATGTGTAAAAACTGGATTACAAGCGGATTTCAGGTAGATTAGAATTTAATTACATAGATTATTAGAATTACTACGAAATGAATGGGATTACAAGTGGAATACTCTGAAATACCTCGGTTTATATTTGCATTTCGCGGATTAGATTGGGATCAGATGTCTATTACTTGGATTACCTAAAAAAAACTCTGAAATTATGTGGATTACAAATGGATTAATTTAGATTATATGGTTGAAACCCTTATTTCAGGCGTATTAAGCTGGATTACTTAGATTATCGGAATAACTCCGAAATTATTGGAATTAGAAGTGGATTACGCTTGATTTCGATTTGGATTACAAGTAAATATCTTGGATTACAAGTGCAAAAGAGTATTACGAGTGGATTCATCTGCATTACGATTAAATTGCTTGGATTAACATGCATTAATATGTGGATCAAATTGGATTTAGCTGGATTAAATTAAAATGACAAGCGGATTCAAATGGGATTATCTGAGTTATATGGATTACTCTGAATTATATGTGGACTAACCTGAATTACAGGTGGATTAATTTGAATTACAAGTAGATTACATTGAAATTATTTAGATGACAAGTGGATTCCTCGGGTCAGAACTGGATTACAAGTGCAGTACTTGGATTACCTGCAATAATCCGAATTATCCGGAGTACAAACGGATTACCTCAATTAATCTGAAATTATCTGCATTTTACAAGTGGATTACAGGCAGATAAGAACTGGAATGAAAGTGCATTAGCTGGATGCCCTGTATTGTGAAAGGATTAGAGCAGATTAAAAATGGATTACTGCAGCTTAGAACTTGATTATTCGGATTACAAGTTGGGATAACCCAATGGTCCAGCAGATTACCAGAGTCGAAGCCGAAGCCCGTGCAATAAGTGTTTTCCGATTGTCGCTGGGTCCGCAAAGTGATGAACTTTAAGAAGCCTTCAGCAAGATGAAAATACCGAAATTCTTATTTAATTCAAAAAAGTCTTAAAATATTCTTTATACAGAATTTCCCGAGGCGGATTATAAATTTTTTTTTTAAATCTAGATTAAAAATCTCTATAATTATAATCACAGAGTCTTAGGCAATTAGGAAATTCAGTGAATCTTGCTCCTATGTTCTTGGAATCATTGACGGATGTGTATCTAATCCATAATACTTTAGATAATTACAACGCACTTGAGACAAACCTGTATCTGTAACATTCCTGATAACACTGCGCTTGTGATAATGAATATAATCTCTGTATTCTTTATGTCATGAAACTGTAGAATAATTATTGCAGACAGAAAATTAAAAAGTATCAATTAAAATTGTATCCCAATGGAATTCTATCGGAATTTTTCTGAAATAATGTTTATAAATACAGGTCTTGGATCGATTAAAAGGCTTCAAAAAGTGGGATTGATCGCATAAAATTGCAATCAACTCTCCTGGAATTTCGAAAAAAGACCACAAACAGACGTATCAAATTGTTGAAGATAATGAAAGAAAGCAGTATCATACACTAATGACTGAAATAATAACTTCATTCCTTTAGGAATATTACAGTCTAC
>JAWWLR010000148.1:2201444-2215064 GCA_035041075.1 Acraspis erinacei | reverse complement strand
CAAACAACTGAATTTCAGGTTAAAACCAAGCAAACATTGCTTTGATTTTTAGATTCAATTCTAAGTTGAATAATTGGAACTTTAAATTAAATTTTTACTTTAATTCACATAAAATATATTTATTAAATATTTTCTTCTCTGTGTTTTTAAATAATTTTTCGGAACTTCCTTGCTTTAAAGTAAGTTTGAAGTTGATGTTATACACTATGCAGCTCATTGAGTCATCTTTAATTTAAAATACAGAAAAAATGTATTTATTTGTTGTTATTTATAATGCGTTACATAATCAGACTATACCTTGGTGTGGTATAATTTCTCAAAAAATTGTATTTTCACAGAAAACTTGTTTTAGGTTTTGAACTCTTGTTTTCAGTCTTTAAATAATATCAGATAAGAAACTTGAAATATGAATGGTATTTAGAATTGGCCTGAAGTTCGAGACGTCTAACACAGACGGTTTCACACTTTTTTTTTTAATGTTCAATATTTATTTTTCACACTTTTTTTTGCATAGCAATTTAGGATACTGTTTAAAAAAAACATTCTCACATCCGGTTTTTTCAATTTTGGCCTGAGAAAAAAATGCTAAATTACTATTAAAAAAATATTTTTTACTGCTTCTTTTAATATTAATTGCGGACTAAATCATTCAAGAGGTGTGAAGCAACACTTAAAAATTAATCTTCTATTACCAAAACAGTGTAAAATTCGAACAAACGTGCTACTGCAATTGTGTCAATGCACTTATACATTTTTAAATATGATATGCAAAAAAAGTGTACAAAAATAAATATTGAAATTTAAAAAAATTAGTGTTCTATTTTTAAAGTGTTCTATTTTGAAAGCTATTGTCTAGAGGATAGAAAAGAAAAAAGAAAATAAAAAATTCTATCTCCGGACGTGGGCCAAATCCAATCAAACGTTGCCCAGAAATCGTCTCAAGGCGCATATACGGTCCATTTTCAAATAGAATTATTAAAATGTGTCATTTTTAAACATTAGAGTTCTAAAGCTATTGTCTAGAGGAAAGAAAAGAAATGATAAATTCAAAAATCCTATGTCCAGAGATGGGTCAACTCCGACCAAACAGTTTGCCCTGAAATCGTGTCAATGCACATATATGGTCCATTGGCAAGTAGAATTAATAACAGGTTATATTTTTAAATATGATAATATTAAAGCAATAGTCCAAACGTGCATCAGAAATGCAATAAGACGGTTTCACACTAACTTTTTTTTAATTTTCAATATTAAATTTTTTACACTTTTTTTGCACAGCAATGTAGGATACTGTTTAAAAACACATTCTCACTTCCGGCTTTTTCAATTTTGCCCTGAGAAATAAATGAGAGCAAAAACAAAATTTTCTCTACAAATTTTAATTTTCTACTTAAAAAAATATTTTTAATGCGTTTTTAAATATTAATTACCACACGCACTATTCACGAGGTGTAAAGCAAAAGTTAAAAATTAATCTCCCATTAACAAAAAAGCGTCAAATTCGACTAAATGTGCTTCTGCAATCGTGTCAATGCACTTATACGGTTCATTTTCAAATGAAATTAATAAAATGTTACATTTTTAAATATTCTGTTTTTAAAGCTGTTGTCTAGAAGACACAAAGGAAAAAAGAAAATAAAAAATCCTATGTCCGGACGTGGGCCAAATCCCACCAAACGTTGCCCAGAAATCGTCACAAAGCACATATACGGTCCATTTTCAAATAGAATTAATAAAATGTGACATTTTTTAACATTAGATTTTTAAAGCTATTATCTAGAGGAAAGAAAATAAAAAATACTATGTCCGGATGTGGGTCAAATCCGAACAAACAGTGCCCTGAAATCGTATCAATGCACATATATGGTCCATTTTCAACCACAATTAATAAAATGTTACTTTAATAAATGTTAATAAATGTTAATTTCCTATTTAAAAAAAATTTTTTTTACTGCTTCTTTTAATATTAATTGTGACCCACACCATTCACGAGGTGTAAAGCAACATTTAAAAATTAATCTTCTATTACCAAAACAGTGTTAAATTCGAACAAACGTGCTCCTGCAATCGTGTCAATCCACTTATACGGTTCATTTTCAAATAGAATTCATAAAATATTACATTTTTAAATATGGAAAAAAAATTGTACAAAAATAAATATTGAAATTTAAAAAAAATTATTGTGAAACCGTCTGTGTTAAATGAGGCATTTAAAAATGGCTAGAAGAATTCATCCCTCGTTTGCTCGTTTTTTCGCTTAAATTCAAAATAAATTAATATTTCAATTATTCTTCGTTGAGAAGTATAATATTATATTTTTGGTTTGGAATTAATTTCGTTTGGTTAAACATTCTACTATTTGGTTGAGAATTTACTTATTTTGTTGAAAATTCAACTATTTTATTAGAAAGTAATCTTTTTTGGTCTAAAGAATAAGTTGAATATCCAAATTTTAAATTGAAGTATCTGGTCTCGACATTCGGGATGAGCAGTCAAATATTTTTCATATTATTGACTGGTCCCGAATTTAAAGGATGACTAGTTAATCCCCTTTTTTAACTTCCCAAATTCTTCGGGACGACTAGTCAGCCAATTTAAATACTTACTTTTACAATGCATTTATAATAGTTGCATTCTTAACGACTGTTGTGTCAGTCTAAAGTTAGTTTATCAAAATCTACAATTAACACCTGTATTTGCATAATTAAACTTGATGAAGTGTACCAATATTTATAATTTTAAAAGTTTGGATTTCAAAACAAAATAATGAAAAAATTAAAACATCACTACTATCCAACGCCATGCGTTGGATAATAATTGGTAATTTAAAAACATTCAGAACTCACAGTTGATAATGTAGGAACTTGGCCACAAAAGTCGCAATCGTCGCAATGTCCCACGAGTATCCGCGAATCTCTTCCTTAGCGATCAGTCGTAGGTCTCTGCCAGTCTGGACCTGAACCAAATGAACTGTCTCTACTCTACTGGTCTCTGCTCTGCCGTTAATTCAAAGGGTCAGCAAAAGTTCCTGATTTCGCGGGTCGAGCAAGTTCGATCCGGTACAGGTGCAGTCGTTTGGAACTCGGAAGACTTGTGCGCTCAGTCGCAGGAGGACTCGTGGTTAGGCGCGCTGGTTCCCTTGATTTTGATAACATCTGATAAGGGATAAAAATCCGTTGACAGTTTGATTGTAAGTTGAGAAAGTAAAACGGAGTCTTTTTTATATCACAAGACTGCGAATGAGATGCGACGACCATTGATTCGGCATCTCTCCGAGGGAGGTGGGGGTGCCGGTGGCGATAAAACGAGAAGACAATCTATTAAACCGAGTGACGAAGATCGCGGTTATAATTGGAATTCGCGAAATTATCGACATCACGTCTCATCCTGTGATCTACTCAAAGTGCCCTCGACGAATCATCGCGGACGTATTTCCCCAGAGCCGAGGATCACCGTCACCACGTCGAGCACCCTCAACAACAGGTAGGTACTCAATCTAGCTGCAGTGTCACGAACTCACCAACTCGGGACTATTGTTTTGTTTTGTTTTTTGCTGCTATTAGTGCTTTTCGTCTACATCCGTCTTTACTCTTCAGTGACATAATGACATTCACCGAAACTGCAGGGTGGTCGCTCCACTGAAAAATGACAGTCAATTTTATTTTTGACCGGGAATTTTACAAATTTTTAAAGGAAAAATCTATCCAATCACTTGCAATATCATAAATTTCATATCAACTGTAAATAGACATTAATTAACGCCTTTTCAAACTGAAAAATAGTTCGAGTGTGAAAAATTGAACATCAATTGATTTTGCGAGACAATTTTCAATCTGTTTAAAGTTAAATAATTTACAGATTTTAACGTTGAAATTTGAACTGTTTTAATTTCAAAGCTTTAGCAGTTTCATTAATTAAAATTTTATAAATCCATAATCAACGCTTTTATTACATTAGGCATTTACACCTGACCCCCAGCTAACTTCATCGTCGAGTGCTGAGGGGAAAACAATGGCACCAAATTTTGAAAAATAAAAACTAATCTTGAAACACACTTATGGTAAAAAAATATGTTTTACGAAGATATTAACAAAATAAGGATTGGTTTGGTCTACTATTTTCCCCTTAACAATCGACGAAGGGAAGTTCGGTTGTGATAAATAAATTATTATTATTTTCATATCCTATTCAAATATAGTCTAATATATTTATTCCATTTTTAATCCGTTAAATAACACATTTTTAATTAGAAATAAGAATAATTTTGTAATACTTATCAATATTCTCCTATTCAGTAAAAATGACCTATTGTAAACCAAATATTTAAAACTAAACATATTTCAACGAAACTGAGCGGTTGGATACAATAACAGCCTAATTATGGTTTTAGAAGTCAATTGTTTGTCATTTTTTGCACACATAAAAAAAATGGAAAAGAAATGACTTCTGAAAATGCAACTGGGCGGTTGTTACATGCAACCGCTCAAACGTTTGAAATTTGTAATAAAAGTGTTAAATTTTGATGCATAAATAACAACTGATCAGTTTATAATTTGAAACGACTTAAAATAAAAATAATTCAACCTCAAAGGATGTATGTATAAAAAAATTTTGCATTTTACAGTCCTAATTTTAAGGATGTATACTGCGTACAACCAATCTCAGAAGCCGTCTAGCTTTGAAATGGTTTATAAAATCGAGAAAATGGACCTATTATTAATTTTTTAAATATTGACGGAGGCTTCCACGTACACTTCAGAAAAAAATTATTCATGATAAAATTGTTTATTTAAAAGTAGTTATTGAGATAAATTTATATTTGGGTGGTGTTAATTAAAATTTAAACTATGATTGTTTATAATAATATTAACTGTATGATTTCTTCATTATTTTTTAAAAATAAAATCAACCCAAATAGAAATTTAGAGAATCCTTCGAAAAATAAAATGAGGCCTTGATCATTATTATTTAAAAAAATTGTAACTTTTCCCTAAGGAGAAAGAAAAAACTAAACATTTAAATAAACAATTTTAACCTGAATTGTTTTTTTTCTGAAGTGTGCTTATAGCCTCCATCAATATTTCCAGAAATTAATTTAATGGAAATTTTGAATAGGGTTTGGAACATTGGCAGCGGATCGCCCTGGGTATCAGAAAAATGGACAGTTCCAAATGGTCGTGTTGCAGCCGCTTGTTTCGGACCAAAGTTGACTCTCCTTTTTGCCTCGACAGAAGATCCAGCAATGGTCTTTTCTCTGCCCCTGGAAGAGCACATTTTCGACGTGAAAAAATCGAGTTCACTCGATGATATCAAAGTTGCGATTCCTCTGATCGATTTGAGTAAATTTACTTTCACGAATCCAGACGACGAAGAGGAGGAAGTGACTGTCGGTGGTCGAGTGATTTCAATGGACTGGGATCCCTCCGGGAAATATCTCGGGCTCATTTTCCAAGTAAGTAGATTCTTCTTCTTTTTTTTGGTACCAAAGTAGGTAATTTTTGTTACTATTAATATCGAGAGAAAATATTTTTAAAATATTAAAAATTAACTTTTAATTTTTATTAAAATTGTTAGTGCTTAATCTAGAAATTATCAAAATTCCTATTTATTTTCCGCTGGCTTTAAAGCCTATCCTATTCTCTTTTTTTGATTTTACTTTATTAAAAATTAAAAAATTTAGTAGAATACTCAACTATGTAGTTGAGAATTAACTTTTTTGGGGCAAATTCAAAATTTTGGATTGAAAATTCAACAGTTTATTTTGAGTCTTTTTTTTCTAGACTGAACAATCTTTTTTGGTTGAAAATTCAACTTTTTTGTTCAAAATTCATCTGTTTTAAAATTAGTCTAATATTCTTTGGTTAAAGGTGCAACTATTTCCTCGAAAAGTAAACATTTTTGATGAAAATTCATATGTATTGATTGAAAATTCGTCTTTTTGGTTTATGAAATTAACGATTTGCTTGAAATTTAATTTTTTGTTCGAAAATTAATATTTTGTCTGAGAATTCAACTATTTTGTTAATATTTTTTTTAGGAATCATAATTTTTGGTCGAACATTCATCTATTTGGTTATAAATTAAACTATTGTTTTTTAAATTAGTTTTTCCAACTGATAAAGTAACTATAATATGGTTGAAAATGTATATTTTCGTGTTGAAAATTTACTTATTTGGTTGAAAATTTAACAACTATGTCGAAATCGTCTTGTTGGTTAAATTCAACTGTTTTTAAATTAAATTTAAAACTAATTTTTTGTCTGAAACATCAACTGTAACATTTTTTATTAAAAATTTATTTTTTTTAGTTGAAATCCATTTACTTCATTTTAAAATTAGTATTTTTGGTAAAAAATTAATATTCTTGGTAAAATTTGTTGTTGCAGTTTTAATTTGATATTTTTTATTTGAAATTGGACTATTTCATTTTTGGTTGAAAATCTATCTTCTTTACTCAAAAATTCGTAGTTTTTGGTAGAAAATTAATCTTCTTTGTAAAATTTTCATCTTTTTTTTTATTGTGAAAATGCAATTTTTGTGTGGAAAATGGACTACTTGTTATAAATTAATTTTTTGTTGTTGTTGAAAATGTATATTTTTATTTTGAAAATTGTTTTTTTTTTCCTTAACATTCGACTGCTCCAGTTATAATTAAAAATGTACCTACTTTAGTTGAAATTTCTTTATTTTGAGAGGAAAATTCGATTATTTTGGACGAAAATTAACTTTTGTTAAAAAGCTTTTTTTTAAAGATTCATAATTTTGTGTTAAAAATTCAGCAATTTGGTTGAAATTTTTTCTTTCTTGACTGGAAAAAATCTTTTTTGATTCAAAATTCATCTTTTGGCTGAATTCAACTTATTTTGATTTAAGAAAAAAAATCTTTTTTATTTGAAATATCGGGTATTAGATTTTCGGTTGAAAAGTCAACTCTTTGGTTGAGAATTGAACTATTTTGTGGAAAATTGGTTCTTTTTTTATTTAAAAAGTAAGATTAAAAAGTTGAACTAATCCGTTAAAAATTAATTTCTTTTTTTATTGAAGATTCATCTCTTTGATTGTAAATTTAAACATTTTTTTTAGATTGTTTTTGCAGAATTCAACAGTTTTTTAATTTAAATTAATATATTTTTTTGTTCAAATATCAATCACTTGGTTAAAAGTTGAAATACTTTTAATAAATTTAGTTTTTTGGTTAAAAATTTAACTATTTTGTTGAAAATTCATTTTTTATTGATAGCTATTCCATTTATAGTTCAGAATTGATAGTTTTGTTGCAAAATTCATCTATTTCGTTAAAAATTCTTTTTTCTTGCAGAAAATTAATGTTCTTTATTGAAAATTAAAATTTTTAGTTTGAAAATTAAATTATTCAGTTCAAAATTCATCTATCTTGTTAAAAATGCAATATCCAAGGTGGCCGCTGGACCAGGAAACCTGGAAAACCGGGAATTTTATGAGACCGGGAAATGCCAGTGAATTTATATTTAGAATGATAAATTCGAAAAATTTTCCATTTTTAATTTTTAAGCATATATTTTAATTTAAAGAATTTTAAAGGATTACACAAATAAAATTAGAAGCCTTTAAAATCGAAGATTTTTGAAGACAAAAAAATGTTTTTAGTTGATCAACTGTGAATGTAAATTAATTAAGTATTTTTTAAATTTAATTTTTCTTTAAGAATGAATAATAATTAATTTTACAAGACGATTCGGTATCATTTCACAATTTTAGAATGTCCAAATTTTAACAAATTTTAAATAGTATATTCATAATTAAAGGCGTTTCTTAAATTTCAAATATTTTTTTTCAGTATAGAATATTCTGTTTTTAAACCATTCAATTAAAAAATTTTCAATTAAGAAAAGGAAAAATTACTTAATATTTAGAACTATCTGACTGTTCATTTAAAATCAGTAATTATAAATTAAATATTCAAACCCAACTAAGAAAATTAAACTAAGAAAAATGCAATTTTAATTGTTCTATTTAAAAAAAATTAATTTGTAAGTGAAATTGTTGAAGAAATATTTAGATGTTTTGAACAAAATCAAAATTAATTAAAAATTTGAAATGGTTTTAAATAATTTAAACCAAGTGTGTACGTGTATCGACAAAAACCAGTAATTCATACCAAAATGTCGGTGTTTAGAAGCTTTTTAAGAATTTTTAAAGGTTCAGGAGAATAAAGAATATTTTCTAGAAAAATGGAAAATGATTTTTTATTTCGAAAAAATCAATTTTGATGAATATTTAAAAAGATTTAGAAAGATAAAAAAAATTATCAAAAATGAATGTGGAAAATTTTAAGGAAATTTTTTTCAAGATAGCAGGATTAAAAAACATTTTTAGGGAAAATTAGAAGCATTTTAAAAGAGGTTTAGAAATTCTGAAAAAGTTAAAAAAATGTTTAAAAATATCAAACAATATGTAAATGTTTCAAGATTTTGAAATCAAATTTTGAAGCATTTTAAGGATTTTGAAACTAATAAAAAAAAACTTTTAATTTAAAAAGTTTTCAGTTTATACATAAAATGTAATCGTTCAATTTTTAATTTTTTTAGCTTAAAATCGCTTAAAATGATATAATTTAAAAAAATTTTAAGAATTTATTACTTCTTAAATTTAGAGAATTGAAAGTGATAACTTGGATTTATATTTTTCGAACCGAATCTGAATCCTCAAACTATATAAATTATAAAAGTTAAAAAAAATGTATTTTAATTTCATTGACCGTGAAAAATGTTTGAGACCCGGAAAAAAGCCGGGAAATGTCGGAATATGCAATTGCGTTTCTTTTGCAGGAGAGTCCACTCGTTGCTGTTTTTAAGACGAAGGTAGGAGCAACTTCCAGAGTAACTGACGTTCAACCCGGATGCCTCATCAAAGGTTTTCCTGGTGAGGTACCAAGTTGCATACAGTTTTATCAAAATTACGTCAAAGATTCAGAAATAGTCCGCTTGACCATTGCCTGGAGCAGTGGACGCGTTCAGCATTTCCCGATTGTCTCCGCCGTTGAAAATCGAACAACCGATCTTTGCAAATTGAGTCATTTGTCTAATTCCTTAGCAGGAAGTCCGTCGATCAGTCATTATTCTTCATTTTGATAAACCTAAGTCTCTAAAGAATTTTAGTCTTATTTCTACTTTTCTACTTCAATTTTTGTATATAGGAAATATATTTAAAAAAAGCAAATTTCAGTCTATTTCATTTTATTTCTTGTACGTTTAGTTTATTATAATATACAATTTATGAGAAAACAATAACAATGCTCCTCTTCTACTCCTGATCCTGCGTCTCCTCCTCTCCTCTTCATTCATCTCTCAATTAAACCCTTGATCGTCATTCTATCCCCTCCTCTTTTACTCCTGATCCTCCGACTCCTCCTCTATATCTATCTCCTCATTTGTCTCTTAATCATCCTCCTATTCCCTCCTCCTCTACTCCTGATCCTCCGTCTCCTACTCTTCATCTATCTCCTCATTTGTCTCCTGATCCTTCTCCTATTACCTCCTCTTCTACTCGTGATCCTTACTCTCCTCCTCTTCATTTGTCTCCTGATCATCCCCCTATACCCTCCTCTTCTACTCCTGATCCTCAGTCTCCTCCTCTTCATCTCTCTCTAGAGCATAATTCTATCTACTCCACTCCTACTCCTGTTCATCTATCACCTGATCATCCTCCTGCCTCCTCCTCTTCTACTCCTAATCATCCGTATTCTCTTCATCCATCTCCTCATTTGTCTCCTTATCATCCTCCTATCCCCCCTTCTCTACTCTTGATCCTCCGTCTCCTACTTTTCATCTACCTCCTTATTTTTCTCCTGATCATTCTCCTATTACCTCCACTTTTACTCATGATCCTTACTCTCCTCCTCTTCATCTGTCTCCTGATAATCCTCCTATCCCCTCCTCTTCTATTCATTATCCTTCCTCTCCTCCTCTACATCACTCTCTCATGTATCCCCTGCTCCTACTCATAGCCCCTCCTCTTCTACTCCTGATCCTCAGTCTCCTCCTCTTCATCTATCTCTAGATCATCATCCTATCCACTCCACTCCTACTCCTGATGCTCCGTCTCCTTTCTTCGTCTATCTCCTGATCACCCTCCTGCCCCCTCCTCTTCTACTTCTGATCATCCGTCTTCTCCTCTTCATCTATCTCTTAATTTGTCTCCTTATCCTTCTATCCCCTCCTATTCTACTCCTGATCCTCTGTCTCCTGCTCTTCATCTATCTCCTCATTTTCAACCTTATCCTCCTCATATTTCCTCTTCTACTCTTGTTCCTCCTCCTTCTCCTGCTTCTCCGCATCATTTCTCTTGTCTATCTCGTGTTACTGCTTAATGCTTCTGTACTGGATATTGAAACACAAAAAGGATGGTCTTAAGAGGAAGCAGGAGATAGATGAGGAAGAGGAGGATATAAATAAGGATGCTGATGAGAAGGGTATGGAAGAAAAGGAGGATCAGCAGCAGATCAATGATAAGGTTATTCATATGTTTAGCTCCTTCTTATCTATATTCTTATTTATATCCTCCTCCCGATCCTCTTCCAAAGCTATCTCCTGCTACTTCTTATTTTCTTCTATCTCTTCCTCATGTATCTTATCATTCATTTAGTAATCCTCGTGCTCATAATTGATCTCATCTATCTCCTGATCATCCTCCTCTTCATCCGTCTCTTCATTTATCTTCTGATTCGCCTCCTCTTTTTTATATATCTCCTCATTGATCTGCTGATCCTTCTCTTCTTCCATCTCCTTCTCATCTATCTCTTCATCCATATCCTTATCTATTTCCTCTTCATCTTCCTGATCATTTTCTCTATCTATCTCCTGTTTCTCCTTAAGACCATCTACCTTGTCTTTCAATATGCGGTGAAGAAGAGTTAAGGAGTCACAGGAGATAGATAAGGAAGCTGATTAAAAGGAGGGTCAGGATGTGGAGGAGAAGTTTATGAAGAAGGAGAATGATACGGATGATCATGACTAGAAAAGGAGGGGATAGGAGGAGGATTAGGAATTGAAGGAATTAGGAATCTATCGAGAGATAGATGAGGAAAAAGGAATGGAAGAAGATGATGATCAGCCGATCAATAGGGAGATAAATTAATAGGAAGAAGAGATATTTGAAAAGGAGGAGGAGGGTCAGGAGATAAATGAAGAGATAGATGATGAAAAAGAGATAAGAGAAGAGGAGAATCAGCAGATCAATGAGAGGAATACATGTATAGGAGGAGGAGGTAGATAAATACGAGGAGGATGATCAGAAGATAAATGACGAAGGATCCGGAATAGAAAAATAGAGGATAGAAGGAAGATCAGGGGATAAATAAAAAGATAGACGAAGAAAGAGATAGAAGAAGAGTAGGATCAGCAGATCAATGCGGAGATCGATGAATAGGAGGAGGAGATAGATAAAAAAGAGGAGGATGAGTAGAAAATGAATGAAGAAAAAGAGAAGAAGAGGAGGATCAGCAGATCAATGGGGAGATAGGTGAATAGGCGGCAGAGAAGATAAATGAGAAGAAGGATGATCAGGAGATAGATTAAGAAAAGGAGTAGGAGACGGAGGATCAGGAATAGAGAAGGAGGGGTTAGGAGGAGGATCAGAAGATAAATTTAAAGTTAGATTAGGAGAAAGAGACAGAAGAGGAAAATCAGGAGATACATGAGGTGATAGATACAGAGGAGGTTGATCAGGAGATAAATGAGGAGATGGATGAAGAGGAAGAGACGGAAGATTATGAATAGAAAAGGTGAAGGGGAAAATAAAGAGATACATGTAAAACGAGGATAATGAGGAGATATAGGAAGAGGAGGAGTTGGAGGATCAGGAATAAAAAAGAAGTGTGTAGGGGGAGGATCAGGAGATAAATCAAGAGATAGACGAGCAGAAAGAGAGGAGAGGATCAGCAGATCAATGAGGGGAATAGATGAATAAGAGGAGGAGATAAGTGAGGAGATAGTTACGAAGGAGGAGGAAGGTCAGGAGATAAATGAGGAGATAGAGGAAGAGGAGGAGAAGCAGAAGTTGGTGGATCAGGAATAGAAAAGGAGGGGTTAGGAGGATCAGGAGATAGATGGAGAGATAGATGAGGAGTTGGAGATAGCAGAGGAGGATAAGCAGATCAATTGGGAGATAGAAGAATAGGAGAAGTGTATAGGAGGAGGATCAGGAGATGAATAAAGAGATAGATTATGAGAAAGAGAGAGAAGGAGAAGAAGACGAGGATCAGCAGATCAATGGGAATATAGATGAATAGGAGGAGATAGAAGAATAGGTGGAGGATGATCAGTAGAAAAAGGAGGAGATAGATGAATGGGAGAAAGAGGAGATGTATGAGAAGATAGGTTTTGAAACAAGTTCGTTCCTTGAGAATTAAAAAAATCAAAGTCTCTCTTGAGAATGTCTGCAAACGAGTTTTTCTATTACCGTTTCCATATTGAAAAGTGAGACAGCATAAGATGTAGATGTAGTAAAAAAAATTGTTGTGCACCAAATAGGAGAGCAAGAATTATTAGAATTTTTAGAAGGCGAGGGCGATGGAAAGATTTACGGTTTAAACGAATCATCGACGTGTCGTGTGGTTGGGTAAAAAAGGGGTATGAAAAAAATGTTAGAAAAAAAAGGTTCCCTAATTCTTTTGATTTTGATGTTTCAAGGGCTTAAGAAGTTTTGAAATGTATGGGAGATGCATCTAATTATACGAAGTCGCATGCAGAGCGCACGCCTTTCTATTTTTACATTGCTTGACCGAACTCTAAAAGACAGGCCCAAGAGTGTTCTAATACTATTTACAATTCTGGCTTTTTATTGCTTTCATGTTGGTTGAACGCGCATGAACTCGCACTGGCATCTTGAGACAGGTCGAAACCCGTAGTTAATTTACGACATGTCTATTTTTTTAAAGAAAGTGCTTCAATAAATTTATAATTAGTACCACAGTAGGAAATTCCATTTTAAACTTAATTTTTGTAAAAAGGTATACATTTGAATGGAAAAATCAAGTTTCAGGGTTTTAAAAGACCATCCATCAATAAAAATTATCTGCCAGGTGAAAATATCATATATCACGTGTATTTTTACGTGAATGTCTACGTGAATTTATCCAAACACGTGAAAACTCACATGGAAATTCGAAACCAGTTACGCAAAAAATCGCGTGTATTTCCAAGTGAAAATTTACGTTAATTTCTTCATAGATTTATTTATTCACGTGGAAATCCATGTGGTGAATTAACAAATAAATTTACCCAAACACGTAGAAATTCATGTGTATTTTTAGGTGGAAATTTATTTTAATTTCCACTTAGATGGGAAACCTTCCACGTGTAAGTTTACGTAGATTTCCCCTTGAATTTAACCTTTTTTTACGTGCAGATTCACGCGGATTTCCGAGTGGCAATTTAGGTGAATTACCAAATAAATGTACCCAAACACGTGGAGATCCACATAGAATTTCGAAACCTTCCATGTGTACATTTACGTGGATTTCCACTTGAATTTACCCAGCCATAGGGAAATCCATATGGAAATGTGAAATCTTCTTCTAGAAATGAAGGAAGGAAAAGGAGATGGTGTTAGGGGAAATAAAAGAAGGTAAAGAAGGGAATT
>JAWWLR010000148.1:2162263-2177823 GCA_035041075.1 Acraspis erinacei | reverse complement strand
AATTTTGAACCAAAAAATAAAACTTTTAACCAAAAAAAGGTGAATTCTGAACCAAAAATGTAATAGTAGTCATTTCATCCAATAAAAAATACCTAGATTTTCTTATTTTATTGCAAAAATCAGAAAAAAATAAAAGATGAAAGAAAATTGATCTTTTTGGATGAAAATTTAACTATACTTATTTGAAATTTGAACTATTTTGTTAAAAATTTATTTCTTGGTTGAAGATACGTTTTTTAAAAAAGAAAATGAATCATTTGGTTAAAGAATATTTTTATTTTGGTTGAAAAATTAACTATTAAGATAAATCGATATTTTGATCATTTATAGACTAATAAATATTTTTAAAATAAATATTGCTGTTCATTTTTAATACTTAAAAAATATTAGCTTAGAAAACTGGCAATTTTGCGTAGAAAGTAAATTAAATTTTTCAATGCAAACTTTTGTACACGGACTGCAGACCACAACATTTTAGGCTATGGTGCATAAAATTTCAAATTTTCATATAATCCTCTGATCTCTTTCGAATTTTCAAATTTGTTCCAATTTTAGTTTTTCAACTATTATTATCCTATCTTATACATTGCCCGAAATCCTATTTTCAATTCTTCTAAATGTCTTATTTCAAATTTCAAAGTATCCACACTTTGGGAATACCACACAACTTGGATGCATTATTTTTCTTTGAAAATAATTTCTTCCGCCTAATTAAAAATATTGTAAGGCTGGATAAACAAAATTGAATGCAGCCTTCAAAAATTTCAATTTTTCCAATTTCAGTTTTCAACTTTATCATACTGTCTTAAAAATTGCTCAAAATCATTTCATTTAAATGTCTCTATCAAATTGAAAATTCTCCACGTTCCTGAAGAAACTTGTCGACTGCCAAAAACATCCAACTTTTTTATCGAGCACATTCCAACAAAATAAAACACCACACATCTCAGATGATTTATTGTTCCTTGACAATCATTCTGCTTGTATTATTTAAAATATTAAAAAGCTGGATAAAAAAATTGTAGGCAGCTCTCCATTCCCATATATTTTCGAAATTTTTTATTTTGAGAAAACCCTCTTAACAATGTCAATATGCTAAATTCTTTCTATCTACCAGACTAGCTAAAGCATTACTCAAAATCTGATTTCCATTTCATTTAGATGTCTCTATGAAATTGAAAATTCTCCACTTTCTTGAAGAAACTTGTGGACTGCCAAAAACATCCAACTTTTTTATCGAGCACATTCCAATAAAACAAAACGCCACACATCTTGGATGATTGATTGTCATGGGATGATTGTCATTTATTAAAAATATTAAAAAACTGGTCAAGAAGATAGTATGCAGCTTTCCATTCTCATATATTTTGGAAATTTCAAATTTTCCTAAAATCCTCTAACCTATGTTCAATTTAAAAAAATTTTCCATATCAGTTTTTCATCTCTATCTCAGACTCTCTGAAGAATTGCTCAAAACCTTATTTCCATTGCATCTAGATGTCTTTATCAAATTGAAAATTCTCCACTTGCATTATTAAGCTCTTGAAGAAACTCGTGGACTACTCACTACCAAAAACGACATCGACATCAACTTTTTTATCAAGCACATTCCAACAAAACAAAACACACCACACATCTCGGATGCTTTATTGTTCCTTGACAATCATTCTCCCCGCATGCTCTTCTCGCAAAAAATCTGCACGAGTTCGAAGGCATCGCATCAGACCGCAAGAAGGAAGCAGCAGAACCATATGAAGCTGAAGCCGATACGAAGCTGCTGAAGCTGAAGCTGCTGAAGGCGATGGCCGGGCCCACATGTGTTCTCAAGCCGGTGACGACTAACGACCCCGAGCTACCCCCAATCCTGAACCCTCGACAAGTGCAACATTTCTCGAATAACTTTCGATGTATGCACATGCACACATGGACAAATTTGAATATGTAGCCGCAACGACGAGCCACGCGAGTGGGCGGCGCATCCGAGAAAAGGGCCCTCTCTTTCCAGTCTGCATCCAATTCTTAGCTTCATCTCCAGCATCTTCAGGGTGGAGGGGAATCTCCTCTAAACTCAAGAGCCTAACGTCTTTCAGTCCCGTTCAGAAGTCACACTTTCCTCTTATCTCGGGTCAGTTCACTTACACAGTCTTCGAAACACCCCCGATCCTCAGTCTCGAAGATAACGCGATCGCGTGTGCAGCTGTGCACATATTCAAAGACTTCAAGTTCAGTTCACTGTTTTTTCTTTTTTTTTTTATCAAGAATCTTTCTTTTGCATTTTTTTTGCAAGATTGGTTCGCTTTTTTAGAAGCAGTTCAGTTCAACGACAGATAGTGCTTATCAGAAATGTTCTCCAAAGGAACCCTTTGCTGACGATTGACAATTCAAAGTGGACAAGAAACTAAGAATTGCATTATAAAAAACAAAGTGTTTCGTGATTCTATGGTCTAAAACTGAAGATATTTTGCCCATTGATGGGTACCTTCTTCTCCAATCTGCAATTCATCGAATGGATTCGTCAATCCAGTTTATACGTAAACAGAAAATAGCTTACGTCACTCTCTCGTAATAGTGGAGATAAACGACTTCTTCAAGTTTTGCTGAGCGACCTACGCTCCAGATTCGACAATCTAATCATGCAATTTTGAGCCGTTTTATAGAAAAAAAAATTCCAAAAGGAGAAGATATTGAGGAAATCCTTTGGGATGCATCTTGAAGAGTTTTTGGGAGGGAAGAAGGAGGACTTTGGAGACACAATGAGAGAAAACCAAGATTTTGGATTTTCGGGGGTCTCCTTAAATACGATGATGATTGGAGACTGGGGATTATCACAAATCGAAAATACGAGCCTCTCGCCCTTGCTGAGTCCGAACAATACAGAAAATGAGTGGAATCAGATTAATTCAGTTTTTCAGTATCCTTCTGAAAATCCCTACTATTCGGGATCCGGGAATCTCTATTCTCCAGGAAGTACCGGAAGTGAAGTTTTAACTCCTACTTGGATAAATAATGTTCAAAGCGGAAGCGAGTATGGTGAATTTTCGGATGAGGTGCTCGAAAATCAAAGATTACCACCGGTCGAGACTGTTTTCTCGTTTTCGAGACCTTTTGCCAATCAGAATTTGCCTGATTTTCAAGATTTCCAGGTAAGCTAACATTTTTTTATTATATACTGTATTTCAATTAATTTTTAATAATTTATATGGTAATTTTTTAATGGTCTTATAAGTCAAATTTGGATGCTTAAAATTTGGACCGATCATGAATTTAGAATAAAAATTAAATTTGTATATATTTTTTATTCTCAAGTGCTGCCATACAAAATTGCTTTTTATAATCTATATAGGCATATTACTTTGATATTATGCCAGTACGAAATATTTCGTAATTCTTGCTTCAATGGATCGAAAATTACGTCCCTAAAGGTCGAGACCCGTCGATAATTTCAGTACTCATTTGTTGTTTTCGTGTAAGTCAATGACGCGCAATATTGAAATTTCCATATTATCTTTCAGATTAAGACGTATTTTCCTCAAATTAATTTGCAATCAGTCTTAAAATTCATCCGACAATTGGAATTTCTCCAATTAAAAATGGAAATTCTTTAAGACAAAATAAAACATTAGAAAACTTGAATGAGAATAAAAAATTCATGATCGAATCTTTCAAAGTCAGAGAACAATGTTAGCAATTTCTAGAAAATTGAAACGCTTTTTATTTAATGGAGTTGAAAATTCAAGTAATTTTGTTTGAAAACGAAGTCAACTTTTTCCAAGAGTGGACGTAATACCCGTAATTTGAAAAGAAAAGACAAATTAATTTGTATTTATTTGTATTGCAGGTAATCCAAGAATACCAAGAACCCCAAGAAAGTCAGAATTTAAATCTCCAGTCAGAGATCTTGGATGAGCCAAACTGTCTGCAGATTGTCGATGAATTTGACCTTAGTTTAATTAGGGGTGACCCAACAACCTTGACGACGATCATTGACTCTCCAAAGTCTTCATCTTGTCATCAAAACGAACTTCCGGAACTTGTAACAAACACATCAGCTTCTTGTTATGCTGTCGGTCATTTGGTATCATCTCAGCAGTCGACAGTTCTTCCCACAGTTTTTAAAAACAATCTACACGAAATTCCAATTCAAGACATCCAGAACCAAATCGTGTTACCCAGAAACGAGGGTCTTCTTATTGCGAATGACCATCGAGTCCCTTCAATCAAATCTGAGGGCATTAAAATTGAGGACTCCTACGGTAAACTACATTTAGTTATAATTTTTACGTAGCGACAATTTTTTAATTAACATCTGAATAAATAAATAATAAAATTCGTTAATTCTCTTTTTAGCACAAAACGAAGAGATGAATTCAACCTACCGTTGTCGGTGGATCAATTGCGGATGTGCCTTCACCGAACAGGAAGGTCTCGTTCGTCACATTGAAAGGCGACACGTCGAATCCTCCTCCTCAAATTCCCACGGGCACACCAGAAGAACCCATAGGGAACGTGACAAGGACAAGGAGAGAGATTCCACAAACACGAGTAATCCAGCCCCAACTAACCAGGATGAATTCACTTGTCTCTGGCAAGGGTGCCCTCGTGCACGTCCCTTTAACGCCCGGTACAAATTACTCATTCACATGAGGGTTCACAGCGGAGAAAAACCCAACAAGTGTCCTGCAAGTATTTCTTTTTTAAATTTCATCACAATTTTAAAACGTCATGCCTTTTCCAACTCAAAAAATGCTCATCTCTAATCATGCGATGCCTTTTGAACTTCACAAACATCCATCTCACCTCAACTAATCATGCTAGGACTTTTCCAATTCAAAAAGTGTCCATCTGAACTGAAAAATTATTATTCATCGCCTCTTTGAAATCGAGAAACGTCCACCTTCAATCATGTTGCGCCTTTTTCAACTCAAAAAACGTCCATCTCTAATCATGCGGCGCTTTTTCGACCTTTAAAAAGGCCCACCTCTGATCGTGCCACGCCTTTTTCAATTCAAAAAACGCCCATCAATTCTCATACATTATGCTACGCCTTTTTCAACTCAAAGAACACCCATCTTCACTCATGCTGCGCCTTTTCCGACTCGCAAAAAGTCCAACTATCATCATGTTACGTATTTTCCAAAATGAAAACGTTTATTTCTAATCATAAAACGACTTTTTGAAATCGACAATCGTCCATCTCTAATCATGCGACGTCTTGTCGAACTCAAAAACGGTCCACCTATAATCATGCCACGCCTTCTTCAACTCATAAAACAATCATCTTTTTTCATGCTGCGCCTTTTCCAACCTGCAAAATGACCATCTTTCATCATGTTATACTTTTTCCAACTAAAAACGTCCATTTCTAATCATGTGACACTTTTTTGAAGTCGACAAACGTCAATCTCTAGTCATGCGATGTCTTGTCGAACTCAAAAACGGTCCACCTCTAATCGCGCCATGCCTTTCCCAACTCGAAAAATGCCGATCAATCCTCATATATTATGCCACGCCTTTAAAGAACACCCATCTTCACTCATGCTGCGCCTTTTCCAACTCGAAAAGCGCTTATTTATAATCATGTGACACTTTTTTGAAGTCCGAAAACGTCCATCTCTAATTATGCGACGCCTTTTAGAACTCAAAAAAGGCCCTCCTCTAATCCTGCGATTCCTTTTTCAACTCGAAAAACGTCCATCGATAATTATGCGACGTCTTTTTCAAGCCGAAAAACGTACATTTCACCTCAACTAATCATGATAGGCCTTTTCCAACTTAAAAATTAACCACCTCAGTCATCTTACCTGAAATAACTATACCATGCCTTTTCCAACTCGAAAAACGTCCATCAATCCTCATAAATCATGCCACGCCTTTTTCAACACGAAAAACGCCCAACTTTACTAATGATACGCCTTTCTCAGCTCGGAAAACGTCCATCTCTAACTACAAATTTTAAAATCATATTACTCTGATAAATCTCTTTACCTAAGAAATTCCGCAAAATTAATTCCATTTAAAATACCCCTAACGGGATATATTTATGTAAACAATAATAATCAATAGCGATACCTTTTTGAGCTCGAAAAATGGCCTTCTCACATCAAATACTTAATTAATTCATTTAATTTAATAATAATGTTTTATTTAATTTTTGTACCTGCAGTTTACTGGATGCACAAAGGCATTTTCTCGGTTGGAAAACTTAAAAATCCACCAAAGATCTCACACTGGAGAACGACCCTACGCTTGTCAGCATCGAGGATGTTCCAAAGCCTTCAGTAACAGCAGTGATCGTGCCAAACACCAGAGAACTCATTACGATACGGTAAATATATTCTTAATCAACTTTTTAATCAGTCCTTTGCAATTTCGACAATCCTTTCGAATTCTACTTGAATCTCTATATACTCTATAACTTTTAGACCACCTCAAAATTGAGAAATAATACCAAACACCCTATCTAAAAGAGATCAATCCTGTTTTTTCAGAAACCCTACGCCTGCCAAGTTCTCGGTTGCGGGAAGCGATACACAGACCCTTCAAGTTTGCGGAAACACGTGAAAAACCACACGGAAAACTCCCAACTTTCAAATTCCTCCCCATCAAACAGCAAACCTTCCGCAGGATTATCTTGCAGAGAGACATCGACCAGAGTCTACCCGGACACGAACGTGGAAACGAGATTCCACAATCAACAGATGGACTCGAATATTAATGGAAATTACCGAAATCGAAAAAATTCGGATTTCATTGATGAGGCGGATTTGGAGTTGTCTATGAGTTTCGACGACAGCCAACAGGAATTCATTCCCTACGAATCAGTTAAACGGTTTCTAAACGAAGACGCTTACAACGATAATGTTACAGGTAAATAACCTTTTACATATCAGAACATAAAGTTTAAAAAATTTTGGACAGCACAGATTTTTCTCGATCTCCCCCCCCCCCCCACACAGACACAGTTACAAAGAGTAAAAAAAAATGACAACTCTTTTGATAACAGGCTTCACAAACCAAAATACTTTAAAAACAGGTAAAACAAGGAGACTTTTCACAATGAAAATATTGATTTTTCAACAAAGTAGATAAATTTCAAATAAATAGTTGAATTTTCTACCAAGAAAGATGAATTTTCGACTTTGGATGTTTTTTTTTTCATTAATTTTATGCTGAGGGTCTATTGGGTGACTATTAATTTGAACATAATTAATTGCCAATAATGGCGAGCCATTTTCGAACAAATTTTATTTTTTTTCAAGCATTTTTTGTTTTGTTTGATCTTTTTACTTACCTAGTAAATCATCATGTAAAGTGATTTAAATATAACATTTTTAACATTTTAAGAAAATAAAAAATGCACTTTTCTGCATTTGAAAATCCAAGAAAATTCACTTTTCATCAGTTTAAAATTGAAAAAAACTGAACTTTGATTTTTATAATACTGAAAATTCCAATTTATATTTTCTTTGATTTTAAAAAGCTAAAAATTCAATTTTCTTCAAGAAAACAACACTATTTGGCAATAACGACCCGTTTTCGAAAAAATTGACTTTTTCAAACAAGAAATATTTATGGATTGAAATTTTTATTGATTAAATCCTTATTTAAAATTATGTAAATATAAACTTTTAATCCATACATTTTTTAATTCGAGTTCTTTGATAACGGGTCGCTATATGTAAATAATTTTTTAGAAAATTATTTGTCATTCAATTGAATTTTAACAATTGAGTTTTCTACTCTTAAAAATTGAAGAAAAATGAATTTTCGTCAGTTGAAATTCAACTGTTGATCTTTGAAGAAAATTGAATTTTCAGCAGTTAAAAATGGAATTTTCTTCATTTTTCACAAATTAAATATTTAAAATATTGAAATATAATATTGTGAAAACTCGATTTTAATACGAAATTCGATTTTCTCTTGAATTTTCAGTAGCTGAATTTTCAAATTTCAACAGTCTAACATTAAAAAAAAAACAATTTTGAATAAAAAAACAAGTGTTAGAAATTTTATATTTACAAATTAATACTCACCCAATAGACTCTCAGTAAGAAATTTATAAGATTTAAAAAAATCCCAATTTGTACCAAGCAGAAGAATTTTAAACCAAATAGTTGAAATTTATGGCAAAAAAATCAATTATCAACCAAGAAGATTAATTTTTAAAAGAAAATGAAAAAATGTTCAATAAATATATCAGTTTTCATCTAAAAAATATCAGTTTTCAACCAAAATAGAATAGTTAAATTTTTAGTTAATGAAAGTAATTTTTGACATACAGGAAACGGATTTTCAATAAAATAGTTCAATTCAGCCAGAGATGTGTTTTCAACTGAAATGATGAATTAAAAAAAAAACTATTAATTTTCAAACCAATAATACGAATTTTCCACAAAACTGTTTAATTTGCAATCCCCCCCCCCCCACAATAATTTTCAACAAAACAATTCAATTTTTGATGCAAAGGATGATGTTTTAACATCTTCTTCTTTTTTTTTAATTTTCAACAAATTAATTTAATATTTTACAAAAATAAAAAATCTTAACGAAAAATATAATAGTGCTCTTTTCAACCAAAAAAATAATTAACCTTGGATTTTCCAATTTTAGTTTCTATTAGGTCAGGTATAGAAAGCAGGAAGTTTTGCTTAAAAAATCATGTTTAAAAATCATTCATTTTTAAAAGATTTAAAAAAGTATCTTCTATCTTATCGGACATTTCATTCTTAAGATAACTCGACCTAGTTCGTGCAAAATTACTTATTACATAAAATTTTATTTAGCACTTTGTTTTATTCAAGTAAAGTGTTTTTTTTAAACTCAACTGATTGAAAGTAGAAATATTTGGATTCAAAGACAGCTGTAAGAATGTTTACCTTATTTTTGTGATGTCATCATGGGTAATTTTGACTAATTTTGAATATTTATTTTCGTTCTACACCTAGTTTTAAGTTGAGAAAAATATAAGTTGAATAACTCTATATCTAGAATTGAAATTACAAGTTCAATATGCCCTAATTTTCCCGAACTAAAATTATCATCAGTGTGGAAAAAAACTAGTTTTTCAATTTTGTATCGGCTCATTTTCTTAAAGAAAAATGTATTACATTAATATTATTAATTAATTACAAAATAATAATTATTATATTATACTATAGCATAACAAGCCTTCGAAAATGGAAAAATTCTTGTTCACTTTTTTATGGAAACCACACAACTCCTCGGGAATGACGGCTTGAAAATTTAGAAAAAGTCGAATAAATAGTCGGATAGTACAAAAGTTTATTGTATTTTGTAGCGATCCCCCAAATATCAATTGATTTCGAAATTAAACAGTGCCTTCTTATTATGATAAGAATGTAAAAATGCGTGTTAATGTTTTTACAGAACCTAAAAAATCTTGGGGTTGAGAGCTTGGAAATTTTTTTTTAATTTCCTATGAATGGTAGGATAGTGCAAGCATGTATTATATTTCATTAGAATTCCCTAAATATCAATCGATATCAAAATTGATAAACGGGTGTTCAGCAATCTGCGTTGCTGATAATTGTCAAAATAAAAGAAAAACAATTAATGTTTTTATTTAATTTTTTTCTCTGGTGGTGATAGCAAACAAATGTTCACCTGATAGTTGTACTCGCGTTCACATAATCATGCCCTGAAAATGGTACAATTAATGAAGAAAAATTGAAATTAAAAAAGAAAAACTGTATCAAAATCCCCTAAATATCAATAGATTTCAAAATTGACAAATGGGTGTTCAATACATCCCATTTTTCCTAAACTAAAACTATTATCAGTGTGGGTACAAAAAACTAGGTTTTCAATTTTATATCAGTTCATTTTTTTACAATCTTCGGTTGATTAACACAAAAAAAAACAATTGTTTCTAATATTCTTATTTAATTTGTTTTCTCTGGAGACAAGCAACTAAGTTTTCACCTAATAGTTGCGCTCACGTTCTCATAATCGTGTCTTCAAGATGACAGAATTTTGTGTTTGTTTGAAACTGCAAATTCTGGAAAATGACGGCTTGAAAATTAAAAAAAAAATGTAGTGAATAGTAGGCTAGCAAAAAATATAGTGTTGATAAGAATCACTTGAATATCAATCGATATCAAAATTGAAAAATGCGTGTTCAATATTTTGGGTTTTAAATGTTGTATCAGCCTATTTTCTTACAGACTCATTTTGAACTGAAGCAATCTTCGCTGTTGATTATTGTCAAAATAAACCAAAAACAATGCTGTTTCTATTTTGTTTACTTAATTTTTGTTCTCTGGTGATGAGCAATTAAGTTTTCACCTGATAGTGGCACTCGCCTGGACATAATCGTGCCTTGAACATGCCACGATTATTGAAGAATGCGAAAGCTGCATTCTGGAATGATTTTAACTTTGAAGATGCAATAAGTCCGAAGATGATTCGTAAAATCTGGTCCCGCAAGGGCAGTATGTATACATGAAATATCCATTTCTCATCTAAATTTAACGTTGTAACTGTAAAAGAAGGACATCTTGTCTCTGTCACACGCTTTTGGTCCTCCATTATGAATCTCAGAGGAGGTTGGCTGCTTTATTCTTCTATCTTCTACCATCTACCCCACACCGAGTCTTAAAATAATATTCTGGCTTTTTTTCGCTTGCTCGTGCCATGCACGCACGTCGCAAGTGACACGTGCATCGCACGTACCCGATCCATTTTTACACTCTTTACACCACCGACAATCAATTAAAAAAGAAAAAGTCTTGGAAATTTTTCGTTTATTTATGGTAACTTGAAATTATTTCGGCGCTCTCTCTTTCAACCCCGTCCCCGTTTATCTTCTGTCGAGCCTCCACTTTTCCACAATCCAGATGTTGTCAACATTCCGCAATCGGCTTCTGTAACATCCTTTTCATTATTTATTGCAAATTACAATTGAGCTGTTCTCTAGAAAAACCACCTAAGCCGCTTTAGATTTTCACCCGAAATTGCCAAAGAAACTTTTCCACCTTTGGTAAAGAGACTTTTTGAAAAGTTCCTTTGGCAATTTTTTGCCAAAACCTAAATCGACTTAGGTGGTTTTCCTAGAAAACGTGCAAATTGAGGCTTTGGATTGTTTTCCAATTTATTATATAAATTAATGTTCAATGAAATATTTTCATATTTTTTCAACTTTTTTATTGCAAATAACAGTTGAGAACTTTGATTTTTTATTAGATTATTTAAAATTTAAGATATTTAATTCAGAATAAATCAAGATTTTTTTTTTAATTTTCAATCACACAGCTTTCAGATTTGAGAGGTTCACCAAAAAAAAACCTTTTTTTATTTAGGAATTAATTAATATCCCAGAGCTGCTCAAGACCATGAATTTTGACATGTATTTTCTAGAAGTAAAAATTCGAAATGAAATAGATCACAGTTTAAGCAATCATTCTTGTTGATATATATTGATTATTATTTCAACATAAATAAACAGCCCAACAAATATGTTAAATAATGTGGAAAAAATTCGTTTTTCTAGGTTAATTATGAAAAAAAAGATAATAAATTTTTTTTTTAAATGTGGCTTCTAATGCTTGTGTATTATTTTTTCCGTATTACTAAAGAGCATAAGAAAACTTGAAGAATGTTAAAATGTATGGTCTTTGAAGAATCTCATAAATATCAATTGAATTTAAAATAAAAAATACACGTTTATTAATTTTTTTAACCTATCGAATTCGGAAAATTCATTAACAAAAACAATTTCCAATGAACAAGTAGGGTAGAGCAAAAATGTATTATATTGTATTTACAAACTTTTAGGAGTAAAAGCTTGCAAATTTGAAGAAAAAAATTCGAATGAATAATAGGCTAGTAGAAAAATGTATTATATTTTATTACAATCCTTTAAATATTAATCTATTTAAAAATTAAAAAATGCAATTTCTTTTTTTTTTGAAGCCTCACAAAGTTTGGGGAATGCCGGCTTGAAAATTTCAAAAAGCCCAATCAATAGTATAAAACTGTTTGATATTTTATAAAAACCTCCTAAACAGCTTGAAAATTTAAAAAAATGCCAAATGAATAGTAGGCTAGTAAAAAAATATAGGATATTTTAATCAAATCCTCCAAATATCGATTAAATTCAAAATTAAAAAATGGTTTATCAGTTTTGTTGGGGTCCTCACAAAATTTGGGGAGTAACAGCTTGAAAATTTGTAAAACAAAATTTGGAATAATTAATAGGGCAGTAGAAAAATGTATTATATTTTATTACAATCTTCTAAAAATCAATCTATTTTAAAATAAAAAATGCAGTTTTTTTGAAACCTCAAAAAGTTTCTGGAATTTATAATTTATAAATATTTATAATTTATAAATTTTAAAAAGCATGTTAATTTTTTAAGAACATAAAGAATCTGGGAAATGTCAGCTTAAAAATTTGTTAAAAGTCCAATGAAAAGTAACAAAAAGTTTTATATTTAATAACAACCCGCTAAATATCAATCGATTTAAAAATAGAAAAATGAATGTTTTTTTTAAATATCACAAATTCTGAGAATCGACAGCTTGAAAATTAAAAAAAAAATGTCAAATAAATAATAGGCACGTAAAAAAATGTATTATATTTTATTACAATCCTCTAAATATCAATCGATTTCAAAATTGAAAAATAGGTTTTTATTGTTTTGTTTAAACCTAAAAAATTCTTGGGAGTGAGAGATTGAAAATTATTTAAAAATGTGTAATCAATAGTAGGCTAGTACAAAAATGTATTATATTTTATAACGACCCACTACATATCAACTGATTTCAAAATAAATAAATTCGTATTTATTTATTTTTTAATACTACAAAAATGTATTATATTTTATTACAATCCTCTAAATATCAATCAGTTTAAAAATTGAAAAATGCGTGTTCATTTTTTTTTAAAGAGGAATGAATACTAGGCTAGTAGAAAAATGTATTATATTTAATAACAACCCCTTAAATATAAATTGACTAAAAAAATTAAAGTTTATTTATTTTTTCAAACCTTAGAAATCCTGGGGAATGACAGTTTGAAAATGTTTACAAATGTCAAATAAATAGTAGCCTAATAGAAAAATGTATTTGGTTGGATTAAAATCCTCTAAATACCAATCAATTTTAAAATTAAAAAACCCTTTTTAATTTTTTGGGATCTTCATGAATTCTGGGGAGTAAGAGCTTGAAAATTTGAAGAAAAAAATATTGAACGAAAGTTAAATAAATCGATTTTCAAATTGAAAAATGCGTTTTCTATATTTTTTTAAGCTTTACAAATTCTGGCAAGGGAGAGTATAAAAGTGATTTAAAAACGTGGAATGAATAGTAATCTAGTACAAAAATGTATCATATTTAATTGCAATCCTATACATATCAATCGATTTCAACATAGCAAAATGCGTGTTCATTTTTTTTTTAGAAATTTCAGAAATTCTGGGGTGTCGGAATTTAAAAATGAAATGAATAGTAGGCTAATACAAAAATGTATTACATTTTATAACAACCTCCTCAATATCAATTGATTTCAAAATTGAAAAATGTGTTTTCATTTTTGTTGCGATCCTCAAAAATTCTGGGCAGTAAGAGATTGAAAATTTGAAAAATATCGAATGAATAATAGACTAGTAGAAAAATGTATATTCTATAATATAAATATAAATATTTTATATAAATATAAATATTATTGTTTTTTTAACTTCACAAACATAAAAATTAATTTCAGATTTACCATATTTTTTTCACGGATCTCCACGTTTTGAGACCCCTGAATCCGAAAATCAAGTTTTTACGATGGCGTATGTCTGTCTGTCCGTCCGTCCGTCCGTAAATATGATAATTCTAAAAAAAAATGAACGGATCAAATCGGTCTTTATCACACTTTTTTAAGAGCCTAAAATAAAGGACGAGTTCGTTAACTAGCCATTTTGCATAAAAATGCAAAAAGTTAGAGCTTTTTCAAAATTTGTGGGACCATTTTTTGTATATTTAAAATTTTGATGTACGGCTATTTATTATAGTCAGAAAGCCAAACAAGTGATCCTATTGACTTTTTTCGGTAAAAATAAAATTCTCAAGATTTATAGCATTTTAAAATTTTTTTAATTAATCGAAAATCAATATTTGAAGGCAAACAACTCACGATATGAAAAAAAAAGAAAAGTGAAGAAAAACATTGTTTTTTTAAAGCCCTACAAGATTATCATAACGAATTTTTGGATTTCGTTGAAAAATCAAAAATTCAATTTTTTATTGAATAGAAAATAATGAAAAATTCCATTTTTTGGTCAAACTATGCAGGATACGAAAAATGTTGAATTAATAAAAATTGTGGAAAAACAGCACAAGTTTCGAAACAAAATTATTTAACAAAAATTGTTTACCCGAAAAAGAACTACAAATTTTTTATAAATCACTTTTTGATAGCACACCTAGTTTTGGTTTTAATCATAAAAACAACATTAAAAATAAAAATGAAAAATTTGTGGAAAAACCTGATAGAAAAAGTTATTTACCCAAAAAATAATAATATCAAAACCAAAATCCTATTCTTAGCATAACAACGCGAGATCGAGAAAAATGTCTGAAAAAAGTATTGTAGTTTTTTATTTATTTTAAGTTGGTTGAGAAAATATACTGTCAAAAATTGAGCGCGCAGTGCAAGTGTCACGATGACAATTTATGACAATTTATTAATTAAAAAATGTATTTTTCAGATTACGATGACCTTCAGGGGCTCGGATCAGACATGGAACAACACTTTTTGGCATTGACAAATTTCGAAGAATCGATATTCATCGGGTAGTTTGTATTTTGAATTGTCCAAAAATTTATATTCGAAGCTCTTTCAGCGTGATCTCTTTTTATACGAAGACATTTTTATTTTGTTAGTGATATTGTTATTAATATTGATATTAAATATTGAGGTACATAAGTCAAAAATGACTATATTTTTGTACATAGAGATGTAATAATTGAATATAAATTTATAAAATTATAATTATAAATACAAATATGAATATGAATTTATGAATAAACATGAAAGATTTATGAAGAATTATTGACTCAGTTTACCTTATTCAATCCTCCGGTGCGACCTCGCATCTCCTCATTTTTTTTTAATTGATTAGCGGGCGACCTCGCAAATAGCGGGTCTCTCACTGATTGGGATAAGTGTGCAAATCAATTTACGAAAATTAGTCAGCGAGGCAGACTGATTCTCCTTGGAATATACCTAAAAAAAAAGTAGAAGACACATTTTAATGAGGATACCGACCTCTGGACACACCTTATGTAGATTTAAGTTTCGAAACTTTTTGTAATTTTAGAAGTCTAATTTTAATTCCGTTAGAGTTTTTTTTCTCCTTCGAAATTTATAGCTCGTAATTTCTGATAAAAAGCTTCAAGGATTTTGATTTTATATATTTCTAACTTTGCGTCTTTTGAATTCAAAAAGTCTCAAACTAGATTTTGTAAAATTAAATGATTGCAATTTTGAGTTTCTCAAATAAAGTGTCACCTAATTAGCAAGTTGGAAAAAAAATTATTAAATCAAAGAGCTT
>JAWWLR010000148.1:2040428-2055660 GCA_035041075.1 Acraspis erinacei | reverse complement strand
TAAAATAGTTGAACATGATTTTTGAACTAAAAATGAAATGACTAAATTTTCAATTAAAAAAATATATATATAATTTTCCTCACAAAAAAAATGTCAATCAAATTAAAGAATTTTCAACCATACTGATGAATTTTTAACTAAAATGTTTTTAACCAAAAATGGAATAGTTCCATTTTCAGTTAAAAAATACATTTTTCAATCAAGAAAAAAAAGTTTCAAACAAAGTGATGACTTTTCAACTAAAATGATGAATCATGAACTGCAATACTTGAATTTTCATTCAAAATAAATTAATTTCGAACGAAAAAAGCGAATATTCAACAAAATAATTAAATACAGTAATTTAAAGCTACTTTTACAAATAAAGATGACTTTTTATTGAATTTTATATTTCTATTTAAAAAAAAATAAGCATTCGAAAAAATCCCCTGATTCAAAACAATCTCAAAAAATTTATTTTTAAACAAATTTGTCAATTTTCCATGAAATAGTTAAAGTTTTATTTTAAAAAGCCAAGAACACTAATTTCTAACTAAGAAAACAATGTTTCAATTAAATAATTAATAAAAAAAAAGAATAAATTAAATAATTAAATTCCAAACAAGAAGATTTATCATTTACCAAAAAAGATGATTTGTCAACAAAATAAATTAATTTTAAATTCAAAAATACCATTTTTTTAACCAAATATAATTGAATTTTGAAATAAATGGTATACCAAAAAGATGAATTTTCAATTAAAAAATATAATTTTTAACCAACAATTGAATAGTTAAAATTTCAGCTAGAAAAATTAAGTTTCAACCAAATAGATGAATTTTTAAATAAAATGATGGAATATTCAATTGGCATAGTTAAATTTTCAGGAAACAAGAATAATTTCAACTAAAACAAAGCTACTTTTACAAATAAAGAATCATTTTTATTCAATTTTTTATTGCAATTAAAAAAAATTAACCTTTTTTGTCAAAAGTTATCTGTTTGGTTGAGAATTCTTTTTTTAGGGTCGAAAATTTCAAACATCAATCGAAAATTTACTTATTTTATTGAAAATTCGATAATTTTCGTAAAAAATCATTTATTTTTTTGAAAATTCAACTATTATGTTCATATTTGGGCGAAAATTCATGTATATTGTTGAAAAATCGACTTTTTTGGTAGACAATCAAAATATTTGGTTGAAAATTCCATTTTTTTGGTAGGAATTTCATATTTTTGTATAAATTTTTTTTTTTCAGAAAATCAACTATTAGTTTTAAAAATAATTTGTTTTAGTTCAAAGTTGAATTATTTTCCTAAAACTTCTCCTTTTGTGGTTGAAAATTCGCATATTCGATTCAAGAATTAACCCTTTTTTAAAAGAAAATTCGTTTTTGGCTTGAAAATTCAACAATTCAATTAATATTTTTTTGTTTCTTAGCTGCAATGTTTTTCTTCGTTGAAAATTCAACTTTTTCGTTAAATTTTTTTATTAATTCATCTCTTTTGGCAGGAACTTGATCTTTATGTATAAAACTTCATCTTTTCTAAGTAAAAATTCATGTATTTTGTTTAAATCATCTTTTTTTTTGTAAGAAATTTAATACTTTTGTTTAAAATTCGTATTTTATGGTAAAAATTTATGTTTTTTGCTTAAATATTCAGCAATTTGGTTAAAAACTCACTTATTTTTTCGAAGGTTTGTCTTTTTGGTAGGAAATTAATTAATTTTTTAGATTAAAATTTAACTATTTGTATGAAAATCCATTTATTTTGTTGAAAAGTCGCATTTTTTGGTAGAAAAATTAATTATTTGGTTGAAAATTCGAAAAATGTTGTAAAAATTAACTTTTTTTCTGAAAATCTTTATTTTTGAGTTGAAAATTCAACTGCTTTGTAAAAAATGTGTCTTTCTTTATTGAAAAGTTTTTTCAAATTGAAAATTCAACTATATTTGGTTAAAAAACATTTTTTTTTATAAAGTTGAAATACTTTGTGAAATTTTTTTTTCTTGTTGAAAATTTATCTCTTTGGCTGAAAATTCAACTTGGTTTGTAGAAAAAATCGTTTTTTTGTTTGTCTTGAAAATTAAACTCTGATTTTTAATTTTTTTTTTAATTTATCCCCTTTAGTAAAAAATTAATCTTTTTAATTAAAAATTCAACTATTCGGTTAAAAACTAATTTTTTTTCGAAGGTTCGCCTTTTTGGTAGAAAATTAATACCCTCTGGTACGAATTTCATTTTTATATTTAAAAATGCAACTTTTAGACTAAAAATGAAATTTTTAGGTAAAAAATTGAGTACTTTGCTTAAAATTAGTTTTTTAACTGAAAATTCAATTATTTGGTTAAAAAATAATCTCTTGCGGTTGAAAGTTGAATTACTTTTTGTAAAATTAATTTTTTTCGTTAAAAATACAACTGTTTGGCTAAATTAAAAAAAAAATTATTTTGTAGAAAATTTAACAATTTCGTTTAAAAGTCGTATCTTTCGTCGAAAATTTAACTTTTTTATGGAAAATTCGTTTCTTGGATTGAAAAAAATTTTTGATTGACATTTTGTTGCGTATCGACTGTAACATTTTTCTTTATTAAAAATTAGACACTTTAATTTAAATTATCTTTTAAAAATTCGTCTCTTTTGGTAGAAAAACATTATTTTTTAATTTAAAATTCAACTTTTTTCTTGAAAGTTCGCCTTTTTTGTTCGAAAATTCATCTTTTTATATAGAAACTTGATCTTTTTGTTTATAACATTTTTTTTTTGTAAGAAATTTAATAATTTTGTTGACAATTCTTATGTTATGGTAATACATTTTTTGTTGAAGTTTTGTCTTTTTGGTAGGAAATTAATTTATTTTTTAAATTAAAATTTAACTATTTGTATGAAAATCCATTTATTTTGTTGAAAAGTCGCATTTTTTAGTAGAAAAGTTAATTATTTGGTTGAAAATTTGAAAAATGTTGTAAAAATTTACTTTTTTGCTGAAAATTTTTATTTTTGGGTTGAAAATTCTTTTTGATTTAAAATCTTATCTCGGTTTTCTCTATTTGCACAAATTTAATTTTTATTTTATTAAAAATGCAACTGCTTAACTAAAAATTAATTGCTTTGGTTGAAGATTCATATTCTTCATTGCAAAATTGATTTTTTTTTTAAATTGAAAATTCAAATATATTTGATTAAAAAACTGTTTTTTTCTTTAAAGTTGAAATACTTTGTGAAATTTTCTTTTCTTGTTGAAAATTTATCTCTTTGGCTAATAATTCAACTTGGTTTGTAGAAAAAAATTGTGTTTTTGTTTGTTTGAAAATTAAACTCTGCATTTTTGAATTTTTTAAAAATGTATTCCCTTTTGTAAAAAATAATCTTTTTAACTGAAAATTCAATTATTTGGTTAAAAAATAATCTCTTGCGGTTAAAATTTAATTTACTTTTTGTAAAATTAATTTTTTTGTTGAGGAGTTATCTCTTTGGTTGATAATTAAATTACAAAAATTAAATTTTTTCGTTAAAAATGCAACTGTTTGGCTAAATTTTTTTCAATTTTAGTTATTTTGTAGAAAATTCGTTTTTGGCTTGAAAAAAAAATTTGATTAACATTTTGTTCTGTCGTGACTGTAACATTTTTCTTTGTTAAAAATTAGACACTTTAATTGAAATTTTCTTTTAAAAATTTGTCTCTTTTGGTAGAAAAATATTATTTTTTAATTTAAAATTCAACTGTTTTCTTGAAAATTCGCCTTTTTTGTTCGAAAATTCATCTTTTTATATAGAATGGTGATTTTCTTGGTTAAAAGTTAATATTTTTTGTTGAAACTTTATCTGCTTTTATCAGTTTTTTTTAAATAATTAAATAATACTTAATTATAAAATTAATTCTTTGTTGAAGATTTATATATTTGGTTGATAATTTACTGTTTTGTAGTAAATTAATGTTTTTGGATTGAAAATTCATCTCTCTTGATATAAATTTAATTTTGTTGTGTTTTTTTCTTCTTTTTTTTTTAAATACAAATTTAAATATTTGGTTAAAAAATAATCTGTTTTAATCTCTTTGATAATTTAACTACTTTTGTAAAATATTAACTTTTTAGCTTAAAAATTAAATAATTTTATTGACATTTTTTATTTTTTGGCTAAAAAATCTTTTATTGATATAAATGTAATTCTTTTGGTATACATTTTTTTCGTTAAAATTCAGACTGGCAAAGAATTCCTGTTTGTTGGTTCAAGAATCATCTCTTTAGCTGAAAGTTTTTTTTTAATAAAATAAAATTTGTTTTTAACTATTGGGTTAAAAAATTATCTTTTTTTAGTTAAATTTTGAATTACCCTATGAAAAATGCATTTTTTCGTTCTTGATTTAGTAGAAAATTCCTATTTTTTGTTTAAAATGCATCAATTAACAAATTAAATTATTTTGTTGAAAGTTTAACAATTAGTGTAAAAATTTATCTATTTTTTCGAAAATTTAACTATTAGGTTTAAAAAATTGGTATTTTAGAATGGAAAATTGAAAGAAAAGTCGATCTGAAATTCGTAAGTACCTATATTAGTGAGATCTCTGAGATCACTCGCATCAGCCAATTGCATAGCTGTCTTGTAGTATCCCTTTCGAAGGAAATACTCGACCAGCATTCGATCCAACCTCTGTCTTCGCCATTGGTTGACAGCACTTGGCGAGGTATTCGCGTGTTCCTTCAAGTGATCCAGCCGCCTTTTGCAAACCATCCCGGCCTGCAATTCTTCGGCTATCGACTCCTCGGCTTTACGCTTTAGAACCTGAAGTCTCGCCACAACTCCACCCAGGAGGCGAGTAATTTCCCCGGTTGGAACCCCGGCTCCATTATCGCTCAGACCCTTTTCCAGCTCGTTTGCTGCTGACTGCACATGAGACACCTCCCGATCGAGAGTTTTTTGTGCCGACCGGAATTTTTTATTCAGCAGTTCATATGGAACCTTAAATAAAATATTTCATTTTATTTAGATACGTACAAAAAATCAGAGAGAGGAAGAGAGTGATAACTTTTTTTTAGAAACGTATTGCTGTACGTAATTTTTAGTTTCCAGAAATTCTTGTAATACTTTTAACATATAATCTTTTATTAAAAAAATAAAACAGTATTTCGGACAGAAATTTATTTTAAAGAAAAAATGTCTTTTCAATCAAATACTTTATCTAAATTATTGAGCCTTCAAACCAGAAGACGAATTTTCCCTACAAAAATTGAATTTTCAAAGAAACAATTTGACTTCGCTGAAAAATTAATTTTCCCGGAAAATGAAATATTCTTATCCAACAAAAATGACATTTTCAAACCCTGAGAATTATTTTAAAAGGAGAATTAATATTATAAGTAGTCGGATTATCAGTTAAAAAATATTAATTTTCAAAAACAAAAATATAAATCTTAAAAAAAAAGATTCCTCAACAAAGTGATTCGACCAAATCTTTCAAACAAAATAGTTGAATAAGCAAGCAAAGAATAATAATTTTGAACTAAAAAGTTGCACTTTCATAAAAAAAATGAAATTTCTACTAAAGTTGATGAATTTTTAAATCAAAAAGATAATTTTCCAAAAAATAGTTACATTTTCTGTTACCAAAGATACGAATTTTTAAAAAAAGGACAACTTTTTGACGAAATTGTTAAATGATGAATTTTTATTAAAAACAATGTTTAAAAAATAGTTATTTTTCATCCAAAAAAGATTTCACTTGACTTTTTAATATAAAAATATGGATTTTGTAACAAGAAATAAGTTTCTACGATAAAAATGGAATTTTTTATTTTAAAAAGAGGGATTTCTTCAAAAAAAAAAGGATGTATTTTTAATAAAATATTGAGTAAAACCGGAAAAACTTTTCTCTAAAAAGTTGAACTTTCATTCAGAAAAGATTTCCGTTCATTTTTCTACAAAACAGTAGAATTTTCAACCAAAAATTATGACTTTTTAACAAAATAGGTTCATTTTCAACCAAAAAGTTGCATTTTATCAAAGAAAGATTAAATTTCTCTTAAAACATATGAATTTTGAATTTACAAACCAAATTTTTTTTTAAATTTGAATTTTTTGCTAGAAAAGATTTCAGTTCTTTTTTAAAGACCAAAATATTAAATTACGACAAAAAGTAAATTAAAAAAAAAGAAATTGTCTACAAAATATATAAATTTTCAAAAAAACAGCAGAATTTTCAACCAAAAAGTATCACTTTAAAAAAAAAGTTGAATTTTCAACCGAAGAATTAAATTTTTATTCAAGAAATGAAATGAAAATGCGAAATGAATTATTTAAATAAAAAATAATCTAATTGATTGAAAACTCAACTATTTAGTTAACAACTTTTTTTCGATGTTTGCAGGTCTTTGTGGTAAAAAATTAATCTTTTTTAGTAGAAAAATATTCTTTTTTGGTAGATAATTTAATTATTTTGTTAAAAAAATCGACAATTTGCGTAAAAAGTCTTCCTTTTTATTAAAAATTCCACTTTTTTGTAGAGAATTCGTCTTTTTGGTTTGAAAATTCATCCATTTTTTTGCAGAAATTTAATATTTTTATGTTTAAAAAACAACTGTTTGTCTAAAAATTCATTTTTTTTTGTTTTTGAAAATTCAGCTCCTTTGTCGAACTTTCTTTTTTTGGCTTGAAAATTCAAGAATTTGGTTGATATTTTTTTCTTTCATCATTGAAACAATTTTCTTGGGTTAAAATTTAATTTTTTTTAATTTTTTGTTTTAATCGATCAACGTATCTGATAGAAAATTTAAATATTTTGTTGAAAATTAAACAATTTTAGTAAAAAGCCATCAGTTTGGTTGAAAGCTCAACTCATTTTTTTTTATTTTGTCTTTTAGTGTTAAAATTTACTCTTTTCATATATAAAATGCAACTGTTAGATTGAAAATGAACTTGTTTCAAGATAATTTTTATTTTCGGGCAGAAACTTCAACTATTTTGTAGAAATTTCGTATTTTTGGTATTTTTGGTATATTATTAATTTAATATATATTTAAATTATATTTTATATATTATTTTAAATTTAAAAATTAATTAAAAATATAAATTAAATTTTTAAAGTTAAGGTTCAAGTGCATCATGTATTTTTAGATAAAATATAAAATTAATTTTATGTTTTTTTTTATTTTAAATAAATTTAACTTAATAATTAAAATATTAAAATTTTTTTTTAGTAGAAATATCATTTTATTATCAAATACTGTCTTGGTTGAAAGTTTAATTATTAAAAAAAAGTTATTTTGGTGTTGAAGATTTAATCTGTTTGGTTTTTAATATAATTGTTTTGTACAAAAATTCGTTTCTGGGCTTTAAAATTCAACAATTTAATTGGCATTTTTTTGTTTCTTGGCTGCAAGGTTTTTTTTCGTTGAAATTAACGTTTCTAGTGGAAAACCGATCTATTTTGCTGGAAAGCTAATCTTTTTTGGTTAAAAATTCAGCTATTTGGTTAAAAACTCATTTATTTTTTCGAAAATTTATCTTTTTGGTGGAAAATGCGTTGAAGATTAATTTTTTTTATTGAAAAATTAATTTGTCTGGTTTCAATTTATTTTTTTAATTCAAAATTCAGCTATTTGGATAAAAACCCTTTTTTTTGTTGAAGATTTATCTCTATCGTTCATTATTTAAGCTATTTTGTAGAATTTGATTTTTTTTTCATTCATCTATTTTAGTAGAAAATTAATTTTTTTTATTGAAAATAAATCTATTTAGTTAAAAACTCATTTCTTTCAAAGGTTCATCTTTTTAGTGCAAAAATAATATTTGTTAGATAATAATTAAACTGTTTGCGATAAAAATTCATTTTTTTTGTTTGAAAAATCATATTTTTTGTAGAAAATGTAATTATGTTGTTGAAAATTCAACAGTTTTTGTTAAAAAAATCATCAGTTTAGATGAAAACTGAACTGTTTCGTTGAAAACTCATATTTTTGGGTTGAAAAATCGTCTTTCTGGTTTGAAAATGTATACCCACTGGAAGAGATTCCATTTTATTATTTAAAAATGCAATTTTCTGTCTAAAAATGAAATTTTTTTGGTTGAAAAATCATTTTTTTAAATTAAAAAATAGTTTTTTTGTTTGTTTTAAAACTCATCTCTTATGCTACAAAATAATTTTTTAAATTAAAAATGCAACTGTTTGTCTTAAGATTATTTTTTTTTTTATTAAAGATTTATATTTTTGGTTGATCTTTTTTTGAAAATTCAAAAATTAAATTGACATTTTTTTCATTATTGTCTGTAAAATTATTCTTTGTTAGAAATTGAATCTTTTTTGGTTAAAAGTGCAACTGCTGAAAGTTTTTTTTAAAATAAAAATTCATTTTTTTAACTAAAAAATTCAACTATATAGTTAAAAAATACTTTTTTTAAAATAAAAATTGAATTACTTCGTGAACTGAAAAATCTTTCTTTTGGTTGAGAATTCAACCATCAAAGTTTTTGAATGAATTCGAATGTTTCCGATTAAAAGTAAAAGTTTATTTTGTATGAAATATCAACTATTACATTTTTCTTTAAGAATTAATTTCTTAGGTTGATAATTAATTTTTTTAGTTAAAAAATTAATTTTTCGATTTTTGTTAGAAAACTTATTTTCATTTAAAAATTCGACCTTTGGCTTGAAAATTGACAAATTTGACAGAAAATTAATCTTGTTGGTCGAAAATGGTGCAAAGTACGAAATTAGAAACACTTTATGCCCTGACGGAAATAGTATCACAATCGCAACTCCTTTTACCCGACTACAGTCTGCACCACGAAATAAAAATATGCAACGCAGTATACGTACATATAAAACAAAGAAAGTGTCAGACTTCCATATTATTGATTAATCAAACTCCGTTTATCTCACAAGAAATCTCAACCATTTCCAGGGGAATTAATTAAAGACAAAACACTTAAAGATCTCAAGTGAAACCTTAAAATATGGAGTCAATGATCGTGATGAAAAAACCATTTGTCTTACCTTTAAAGTTGGATGTTCTAAGCTCTTTATATCCGACATTTTTGCCGTTTCACTACAATTCCCAAGATTTCGAATCACTATCACAACTGATTTGTTAGAAAAATCAATGCACTGATAAATCACACACCACGTCTAAAGTATTCGATATGGAAATATTCCAACGATAGCCATTAAGCCAGCTGATTTTTAGTAAACACAAATGACAGGAGCGAATCGAAATTTCTGCTCAGTGCAAGTTGTGAAACTACGCAGTATTGCTAAATTGCTACGCAGGTGCAGCACTCTTAGGGCTGTAAAGTTTCATGAAACTTTGGCCAATTGAAAAGTTTCATGAAACCAAATGAAACTTTCGAAACGTTTCAATTATGTATTTCAAGTTGTGACGTCAGCTGACAAAATGTCTGCACGCTGATGGACGAACAAGTAAGGGCAATTTACTAAAGCATTTAGCTGTTGGTAAAAATTAGTTATTTTGTTGTTGAAAAGTAATAAAATAAAATTTTAACTACTACACTTTGAGTTTTCCACTTAATTTGATGTTTTTTTAGTTAAAGAATCAACCATTTGGTTGGAAATTTATACAGTTTTTAAACAATCTCATCTCTTTTCCTTCAAAATTAATCTTTTTGGTTGAAAATTCAAATTTTTTATTTAAAATACGTTTTTGGTTAAAAAATATTTTTTAACTTAAAATTACTTTAACAATTTTAATTTTGGTGGCAAAATATATGTTTTTGTAGTTGAAAATTCAACTACACAATATTGTAGAATATTAGTTTTCTTTTTTTTTGGTAGAGTAGTATTCTTTTTGTTAGAAAACGGTTGAGAATTTAACTATATTTATGAAAATTGGTTTTATGAAAATTATGAAAATTGACAGAAAATTATTGTTCTTCGAAAATTCATCTATTTATGTTAAAAATGCATTTGTTTGGTTGAAAATCGATCTATTTTGTAGAAAATTAGATTTTTTAAACTGAAAACATAAGTATAAACTACATTTTTCAGTTAAAAATGTATTTTTTTAAGTTAAAATTTGCCTTTTTAGTAGAAAATTATTTTGAATTTAATATTTTTATTTTTGTTGAAAATTCAAACATTTTTTTAAAACATCCTCTTCTGGTTCAAAAAAAAATATTAACGAAAATTAAACAAGTCCATTCTTGACTGAAAAATGTATATTTTTTAGTTAAAAATTGAATTTTATATGGCTAGAAAATCATATATTTTGTTGAAAAATTGTCTTTTGGTAGAACATTATTCTTTTTTCAAAACGGTTGAAAATTTACTGCTTTTGTTGAAAATTCCTTTTTTTTTGTTGAAAATTAATTTTCCCAACTATACCATTGTTGGTTGAAAGTTTAACTATCTTGTGAAAATTCTTTTTTTCTTTTGAGTTAGAAATTTTTTTTTAGTTGAAGAAAGGTACTTTTAATAGGAAACTATTGGATTGGAAATCCATCTTGTTGATTGAAAATTAATTTATTTGGTTGAAAATGTTGATATTTTGTTGAAACTCCGTTTTTTTACATTATTTTTTTACTGAAAATTTAATTCTTTCATTTTTAGTTCAAAATTCATGTATTTTATTTCAAATTCATCTTTTTCGGTAGAATATTAATCTTTTTGGCTTCAAATTAATTTCTTCTTTTGAAAATTCAACTATTTTCATGAAAATTCGATTTTTTATTGGCCAAAATAAAGTTTATAAATAAAAATTTAACTGTTCCATTTTTTTAGTGAAGAATTGATCTTTTTTAATCGAAAATCGAACTATGTGGTAGAAAATTAATCTTATTGCAAATTCATCTTTTTCGGTAGAATATTAATGTTTTTGGCTTTAAATTAATTTCTTCTGTTGAAAATTCGATTTTTTATTGGTCAAAATAAAGTTTATAATTAAAAATTTAACTGTTCCATTTTTTGGTGAAGAATTGATCTTTTTTAGTAAAAAATCGAACTATGTGGTAGAAAATTGATCTTTTTTGGTAGAAAATCATTCTTCCTGTGCGAAAAATCATCTATTTTGTTTAACGTGAAAAAAATGTTTCCAATATTATGGCGGGAAAATTTAAAAAATTTAAAACGTTTTATCAGGTATATTAGGTATTTTCACATCAACCATCAGCTGACTTCAGTTTGTTAAAGCTGCGGGGGAAAACAATGGACCAAATGTATATAACAAAACTTTATTTCTGTAATATCTTCGTAATGAATAATAATTACTATCGTTTTATTGTATCATTAAATAGTTCTTAAGAAATAAAAACTATTTTTAAAATACGCATATAGAAAAAAATTAGTTTTTACGAAGATATTAGCAAAGTAGGGCAAAAATTAACTGAATCCCATGTATTTGGTCCCTTGTTTTCCCCTAAGCAATCAACGAAGTGAAGTTAGCTGGCGAAACCTAATTAGCACCAACCATCAACCAACTTCACTTGGTTTAGTTCTGGGGGCAGAACGATGGCCCAAATGTGTGGGATTCGGCACATTTTTGCCCTGTTTTGCTAATATCTTCGTAAAAACTCATTTTTTCTATATAAGTATGTGAAAAATAAAATTTGTTAAAACTATTTAATGAAATAATAAAATAATAATTATTATTATTAATTACGAAGATACTATAGAAATAAAATATTGTCATATCCATTTTGGTCTATTGTTTTCCTCTCAGCACTCAATGAAGTGAAGATAGCTGGTGGTTGAAGTGAAAATATCCAATTATATACCTATTACATAAATATATTTGATAACGTTGAAATAGCTGAAAATATTTTAGCCTGTTAATTTTCTAGGGCAGATTTTTGTCACGCCGGATTTTTTCCAATTTCTCCCTTCCTCAAAATTGGATAAACATAAAAATATTTTTTTTCCAGTTTTATAACACTGGAATTTGTACATTTAGGTACAAAACAACAGTCTTAATATTTATTTATTTTAATTTTTTTAGGAAAAACCGTAGACCTCTCCAGTTCGTTTAGAAAATATTGAAAACGTATGGCTTTACTTCTAAGTGGCGGTATAGCGCGAAAAAAAACTCAAAATTGAAAAGTGCACATTCTTCTACTTCAAATAAAAATTTGAGTTTTTTCTGTTAATTACACCGAGCCTCCGATACAATATTGACCGATTTACCAGTTCCTATAACTGCTGGCCCACGACGTTTCTCAGCGCGCACATAGTGTCACAATGTCTGCGCCAGTAGTACGGGAGCGATAAAAGCGGGCAGTACAAAGCAGTGTTTACGTTTCGAGGCACCGATTTATAAACAAGGCCAGTGCGAGGCAACCCCTGGAAATGCTTTTATATCGGAGCTCTGGTGTATATTCGTATTATTAGTGTTTAAGAGCAAATACTTTCATATTCAAAAATAAAAAAAGTATTTGTTTAACTATTATTTTTGTTTGTTTGTTAGAAAATATTTTCGTCAACAATGTTCATGTGTTTTTTATTGTTTAAGATGATAATTCAATCCAAAATACTTTGTTTCCTACAAAGGTTTTTTTAAATTATGTAATCATTCACCAAAATGGAGATACGCTGGTGCATAAACAATGGCGTAAAATGCAACAAACAAAACCTTTTTTAAAATATCTCCATAGATAAAGATTTTACAGCATAATTGTACTTCAAAATAATTTCGTTAGTTCTGAATCTTGGCGTAGTTCCGAGTTCTTTACATATATAACATGTAAATGTAAATTACGTAAAAAGCACATGAATACTTTTATTCAATGAATAATTCAAATTCTAGATTCGTGGGAAAATAACCTTGTGTCAAAAGATTTATTTATTTTTTAAATAAATATTTGGCAGACTGTCGATGCCAGTAGCCGAACCGAAGATATAAACCTTAAAATGTACCTCTCTAGAGAACCTATAATGATTTTCAAGAACTAAAACCATTGGTTAAAAAGAGATAGAGATATCACAATTTCTTTTTAACTAATGGCATTTTATTAGTTCTTGAATCTTATGACAGGTTCGCTAGTGAGATGCCGCGTATATGCTTATAATATCTTTGGCCGAACATAGGCTGATACACGCCAATTAAATGACTTGCTGGTGCCAAGTAGAGATCCTCAAGAGAAAATTGAGTCACGAAGCTACTTTTTAGCTACTGCACATATAAAAGCTGCCCGGAAACCAGCGGTTTTGGTTAACGTGCAAAAAATTCAAACCACGTTTACAATTAAAATGCGTTAGATAACGTTAAATTGATTTATAAACTTTTTTTTTTAATATTAACTATGATTTATTTGGTAATCAAAAAGCTGCACATAATCAATTCATATTTTTCTTTTAATAAAAAAGGAAGGGATTAAAGACTTAAATTTGAAGATCGCGCGCTTTTGAGACCTTCAGATTCCGGCAGTTATCTCTGGCATGCGCAGTAATTATGCCTGTACATTTTTAGATTATGTAAGGCCATGTGTCAATTTAAAAATACACAGAATCACTACTGCGCATTCCAGAGATATCCATGTTCTGACGGTTCTGACAGTACTGAATTCCGGCATGCGTGGGCCAATAAGAAATCTGGTAAGTCACAAGGTTCTCAGTATAATTTATTATATGATGCAAAGATCTATTTGTGATAAAAGTGCACAAAATAGGCGAATACCGAAGAGTGTGAAACTTGCAGCATGAGCCGCAGGCTCGAAGCATGAAGCGGAGGTCAGCTTCTATCATACGCTTTTTTTGCAAAAACCACACGAGAAAATTATTTAGCACTTTTTTATTTTAACTTCCTTTTCAATTAATTCACGGAATTCCGCAAATTTTAGGAATTTCATGAATTCTATTAATTTCGTGAATTCCTTGAATGCCATGTATTCATTGAATTCTATGTTTTTCTTTAATTTGGTGAATTCCCTGAATTCCAAGAATTCCATTAATTCATTGGATTTCGTGAATTCTATGCTTTCATTCCACTTAAATATTCTTTCGAAGTTCCATTTCTACCGTGCGTCCCGAGACACAAATATTTTTTAAAGAATATTTTGATTTTTTTACGCATCTCTGAAGTGCGCGTGCGCGTCCATTGCGTCTATTCGCAAAGTAGACATGTTTCAAAGTGCGCATGCGCCATTATTATTCCCGCACTGTCTGTTGGATTGAAGTACATTGTATATCGTTCAGAGGCATGGAAGTCCTCACTTTCAAGGTGGGTGTTGCAAAAAGTAATTTTTGGTTTGCATCGAGTTCATATCTACGTGTTTTTAGGTTTATGCTAATATATTTCACTGGCCATGAACCTACTAATATTGAAGATATGTACTCGATACAAATAAATTAATATGTATCACGAATTTGGATCTCAATTTTGAATAAAAATTTGGATCTTGACCAATTTTGGCTTTAGAATTGCAAATCAAATTAATATTTAATTAATTAACTAATCAAAAACTTAGAATTGTCGGCACTTGAATGGCTGGTCCTTTCTACGTTAAATTCCCCATGGGCGAAGATGGTCTATAGTCTAGATTAAAAGATATATGGTAAAAAAGGCATATAAAGACTCATTTACACCTCTGCAGGATAAACTCTCTTTCGCTCACTCTGATTTTCTCATCATAACTCTAACATTCGGGTTGGAGAGATCCGTTTGGCGGCGCTGAAAGCAAACGACGCAAGAGTCCTAGAGGTAGAATCATAAAACGTTGTCTGTCACTAGACATTTCAAACATGATATTCAAATGAACGAAACGATGATTTGAAGTACCTATCCAATGTGGACAGAAAACGTCAACGTAAAGCAGAAACTCATGAGAGTGAAAGAGACAGACAGATCTATTTGTCTGTTTCACTCTCATGAGCTTCTGGTTTACCCCGACTTTTTTGGCCACATGGGACTGCACCTTAAGCCTAGATGCGCAACCTCACTAGTGACTCTATAATAAGTCCCAAGAACTAAAAATTTGCCATTGGTTAAAAGGAGACACATCTATCTCCATCCCTTTGTTGCAAAAGGCATTTTTTGTTCTTGAAATTAATTAATGGTTCTCTAGTGAGGTATCGCATATAGGATTACAATATCTTTGACCGAAATCTCTATTTCCCGAAAAACACTAGATTTTGAATAAAAATATAGTAATTTTTCAGGGACCCCTAGATTGTTCACACAAAATAACTAAATTGTTATTACAGGTGGAGTGTTTTTGTCGGGAAAATGAGATTTCAGTAAATTGAAATTTCGGCTAAAGGCCGAATAGAATAAGCGAATCAGTAAATAATTCAGTCAGTTACTAGAATG
>JAWWLR010000148.1:1960981-1976536 GCA_035041075.1 Acraspis erinacei | reverse complement strand
TTCATCCCCCCCCCCTGTTAATTTTATAAAAAATAATTTATTTCCCCTGTTATCGTGAAAAAATATCCTCATTCCGTGTTTTTTTGTTTCATTTTTTTAAGTGGCGAGATGGGGTCATCATACAAAAGGTGTGTAGTCTGAAATTTTACAAAAAATTTTCGGCCCTGCATAAATTCTAGAAAATTCAAGCTCTGAAATTGACTCATTTGCTGACAAAATGTCTTTGTTTTTTTCTCTTTTTTTTTTGTTTTATTTTTTATTATCAGGAAATTTCTTGCATGAATTTCATTGAGTTGCCAAAATATTTCCACGTAGTTATCATCATCGAGTACTTTTATTTAAGCATGCACCAATTAACGTTGCTGCGCTATTTTTCGAGGGTCTACAAGTATTTTTTGTCGTTGTAAATAGTAAATTGATATAAAAAAAGAAAAAAGAATAAGAGTCAAAAGAACAATTTTCATGATATTGATATTATTGTAAACCACACACTCTGAACAAACAAAAAAAAAAATCATCCCCTATTTTAAGATGAGAAATTAATTCTGAATTTAATATTTGTAATAGAGTCCCTCGTGAAGTTGATGGAAATTCGCCATTTGCTTCGTACCCTAGGTTCGTTAAATCAGAATTTTAAAACACAAATTTTATTATTTTTTTTACTCATTCTCTATATGTTTATTTTATAATCACGATAGTGATTGAGAAGAATCGATATTTTTGGGTTTCAATATATATATATATATTTATATTATTTGAGAAAAGTGCATCTAGTATTTTTTTTAAGATTTTTACAAATAGGTTAGTGGAGCCAAGAGAAAAAATTCTTTCTATTTTCTATATTTTTCTACGCAAACATAATTTTTTATTGACTTGTGCTTGGTTCCGTTACCCTATTCTTTTTTTTTTTTTAATTGACAATCGGTTATTAAAAACCAATTTTTGTCAAATGTTCCAATTTTTCGATGACTCGACTGGAGAATTGGTGATGTGGGCTTATTCGCTTAATTTAAATGCACTTGCAATTAAATATTCTAATACCTTCTCGTATGGTGATATTGTAAAACTGCTTTCGTACTTTCAAATATTTAAAATAATAATTATAGTAATTGTGATGTACAATTTTTGTTTGTAAGAGTTGGTCTCGAAAGAAGTATTACAACTTTCTATACTTGAAGGTTAAGAAAGCAAAGCACTGATACAATTAAAATTTACATTTAGAAGCCTTTAGATTGCTAATTTATAAAAAGCATTTTTTGCACAAAAGTTTTATCATTATTAAAAGAAAATATATTATTTGATGCTGCAAGGGCTTCTCAAATTAATCTTCTTGCTTTAACACAGTGGGCAAAAAGACATTTTCATTCTCTGTGGAGGGAGGTGTGACAAAAAAGTGTTTGGGATGTTTTCAGGATGAGATGTCTCTTTGTCCAGGGTGAAGATTTACGCGAGGCTCTTGAGTGCACAGGGTGTCTATCCTACCTGGAAGACCTGGAAAAACCTGAAATTGTCGGGGAATTTTTTCTGATACCTCGACAAACCTGGAAATGTCAGGGATATTTTTTTTTTTTGAAGTCAGGGAATTTGTTTGAAAATTTTATTTGGTTGAAAACTCGTTTTTTTTTTCCTGTTTGAAATTAATTTTTTCTTTAAACTGGAAATTTAACTATTCTATTTTTGGTTAAAGATTATAGTCGCTTTTTGGTTTAATTAAACCCTTTTTTCGTTTAAAATTCCTATTTTTTTTGGAATGGAAATTTTATTTCTTGATTATTGGTTTAACCGTTTTGTTAAGAACTAATTTATATTGTTGAAGGTTCGTAAGTTTAATAGAAAATTCATATTTGAAGTTGAAAACTGAGCTGTTTTGTTAAAAAATTCGTATTTTTCCTGGCTAAAAGTGAATTTATTTACTGATAATTTAATTAATACAGTTGAAACTTTAACTGTTTTGTTGAAAATTTTTGTTTTTTTAAAATTATTATTTGGTTAACTGAAAATTTAATTATTCCAGTTGAATATTCCGTTAAGATAGTTAAAAATTCATTTCTTTAGTTTAGAATTTTTATTTTGTACTGTTAATTTAACTAATCAATTTTTTTTTTTTTAATTTTCTTTTTTGGTTGAAATTAATTTTCATTGTTGAAAATGTATTATTTTTTGTTTAAAATTCAACTGTTCAAGTTGAAAATTCATTATTTTAGTTGCAAATTCATCAATTTCTTTGAAAATGTAACTATCTATATATATATATATATAACTATTTGGTTGAAAAATGGTATTTTTCAGTTAAAAATTGAACTATTTTTGAGAAAAATAGTGTGTTTTTTATAGAAAATTCATCTTTTTAGTTAAAAATTCAACTATTTTAGTTAAAGATTCACCATTTGAATTGAAAATTAATATTCTTAGTTTCAAATTTAACTATTCCAGAAATTAGTTTTAAAATTCATCAGTTAGGTTAAAGTTTTTTGTTTTTATTTACTGAAAATGTAACTATTCTATTTTTGGTTAAAAATTTACTTTTTTTTTAAATTCAAAATGCAACTATTTGATTGAAAAGTGGTCTATTTCAGTTAAAAATTGAACTATTTTGTAGAAAATTCATGTATTTTGTTAAAAAATCGTTTTTTATTTTATAGAAAATTGACCTTGTTTGAAAATTCATCTTATTAGTTGAAAATTCAACTAATGCAGTTGAAGATTCATCATTTTATTTGTAAATTTATCTTTTTGGTTAAAAATTTAACTAATCCAGTTGATTATTCCAAAATTTTAATTGACAATTCATTTAAACTATTTTGTTGAATTTTTATTTAAACTAATATTTTTAACTGAAAATTGTTTTTTTTATCTTTTTAAATTAAAAATACAACTATTTGGTTGAAAATTTGTCTTTTTTATTTAGATTTTCAACTATTTTGAGGAAAATTTAACTATTTTATTTGTAAATTTATCTTTTTGGTTGCAAATTTAACTAATCCAGTTGATAATTCCAAAATTTTAATTGAAAATTCATTTAAACTATTTTGGTGCATTTTTTTTAAGTTAATATTTTTAACTGAAAATTTAACGATTCCATTTTTTGTTGAAAGTTGGTATTTTTTAGTTAAAAATTAAACTATTTTGTGAAAAATTCATGCATTTCGTCAAAAAAATGGATTTTTATTTGATAAAAAATTAATCTTGTTTGAAAATTTAGGTTTTTAGTTGAAAATTCAACTATTCCAGAAATTAGTTAAAAGTTCATCAGTTTGGTTATTTTTTTTTATTTAACTGAAAAAGTAACTTCTATTTTTGGTTAAAAATTTATCTTTTTTATTTAAAAATGCAACTATTTGGTCGAAAATCTCTTTTTTTTTAGTTAAAAATTCAAATATTTTGAGGAAAATTCATGATTTTGTTAAAAAAAATTTTTTTTTTTAAATTTTATAATAAAGTAATCTTGTTTGAAAATTCAACTATTGCAGTTAAAGATTCATCGATTTATTTGTAAATTTATCTTTTCGGTTAAAAATCTAACTGATCCAGTTGAATATTCCAAAATTTTAATTGAAAATTCAATTGATCTATATTGTCGAATTTTTATTTAAATTGATATTTTTAACTGAAAATTGTTCTTTTTTGAAAATCTTTTTTAATTAAAAATGCAACTATTTTGTTGAAAAATTGTATTTTTTATTAAAATTTTCACCTATTTTGAGGAAAATTCATGTTTTTTGTTTAAAAGTCTTTTTTTTTATTTTATAATAAAGTAATCTTGTTTGAAAATTCAACTACTGCAGTTGAAGATTCATCAATTTATTTGTAAATTTATCTTTTTGCTTAATAATGTAACTGATCCAGTTGGATATTCAAAAATTTTAATTGAAAATTCAATTGAACTATTTTGTCGAATTTTTATGTAAATTAATTTTTTTAACTAGAAATTTTACTATTACATTTTTGGTTGAAAGTGGGTCTTTTTTTAGTTAAAAATTCAACAATTTGCCTAATTATTTGTCTTTTGTAGTCAAAATTTTAACTATTTCGTTAAAAATGAATGAAATTTGTTGAAAAATTGTCTTTTTTGTTGTTGTAGAAAATTAATCTTCTTGTTTGAAAATTCATCTTTTTTCGTTGAAAATAAAAGTACTTGGTTTCAAGTTAAATTTTTTTGTTATAATATCCTCAATTTAGTTGAAATTTTGCTTTTTCTGGTGGAAAATTAATTATTTTAACTGACAATTTAATTTCGAGTCGAGTTTTTAAAAAAAAGGCCAATATTTGAGTGGCTTTGTGCTGTAAGAAATTAAATCCGGAAAAAAAAAACTTGAGATACCTGTTAAAGAGGTGGAATAATTGTCAGGGAATTTTCTTCCAGGCTCGTGAGGTAGACACCCTGGAGCACAGGACTGTTACGTATTAAAATTGGTAGTTTAGGATTAGTGTGGGAGAAGAGGCGGGGAGTTTGTAGAGATAGAGATAGAGCTAGAGTTTGGAGAGATGGAGAGGGGAGTTTAATTGAAATTTGAACTGTTTTTTTCTGTTTGGTTTGTTCGCGCCTGTGCAGCAGCTACCCAGAGGGTATCAATGGCGGTTACTACGCGGGAACTTTGCCCGTACAGCAGGCGCACTCGACGACTCCTCATGACTCGGCGCCACCTCCTCCAGGAGGTCACTCAGTCGTCGGTGGCGGCGGCGGAGGTGGAGGCGGCGGTGGACCCAACTCGTCGGCGGGTGGCGGTGGCGGCGGTGGCCCAACGGGACCCTCGGGTCCAACAGTAGGCGGCGGTGGAGCCGGCGGTCCCACATCAGCTCCACCATCAGCTGGATTGCCTGGATTACCACACAGCATAGTGAGCGAGCCCGACCCTCGGCCCAGTCCACCTGCACCCAGTCCCCGTTGACCTTAAACCCCTAGATCTCCACCACTCCAGCGCCACCACCCACCCAATCCTCCTCCTACCTCCCTCCCTCCCAACCTCTGACACTTGTTCCTAAACCTCCCTCACTTCCGCAACAGCCCTCCCTCCCTCACTCACTCACTCCCTTCCTCCGTCCCTCCCAACCAACCAACCAACTAACCAACCCTAGCTTAGCCTAGCCTAACCATTTATATAATACTACACTACTACTACTACTACTACTACTACTGCTGCTGCTGCTGCGCAAGCTCCAACGACTCCACGACGACTACGAGGACGACGACGACGGCGACTAACGATTATTATTATTATTATTGATATTCACTATAGCGCGGGTCGTGCACGACGTAGAACAACAACCAAATATCTGTCCGCTGCTGCTGCTGCTGTTGCTTCCGACATACCGGGAAAGTGAGAAAAAGGAACGAACGAGAGAAAAATTCGAATTTTTTGTTGTTTGTTTGTTTTCGCGAGAGTGTGAACAGCACTCTCTTTCGGGTAGCGCAGTTCTCAGTGTGTCGTCAACAGAAGCCAAATACAGTCGGATAAAATCGACGATTAGTAGTCTTGGTGTTAATCGAATCTTGGTTTATGTCGAAAAAACGACCACTCTGGCGTTGTTTGTCTGAACTATTCATGGCTAATTTAGACCACTGCTTTTTGAGTTTGTGCCTCGTTTTTAAAAATAAAATTACGCGGCAAACAGAGACGGGGGTTAGTCATTATTTCGGTCTGGTTTAGTATATTATTTTCAATTCACAGTAAATTCTTTTGAATTCTATATTTCCGGATTTTTTTCACTTTCTAAGTGCTTTGGAATTTCGTGAATTCCTCAAGGAATTCAGGGGATTAAGAGAATTGTTGGAATTTTACCGAATTGCAGGTCGTCAGGATTAAAAGAATTCAAAGGTATTCAAGTGTTTTTGTGTGCTTAATTCTCTAAATTAACCAATTTTAATGTTTCAAATCTGGATTTTCTTTAAATCCCTTCTTCTGAATTATTTTCTAAATCTGCTTAAATTCAATTGAATTTGTTTAAACTCTGAATTCCGTTAATTCTTTAGAATTCCTTACTCTTGATTTTCTGGAATTCGCCTTCAGTTCTTATAAATTCAAATTAAATCTACCTAAATTCAATTTAATTTCTTGGAACTTTTTGAATTTCGTTAATTCTATTGAATTCCTTGAAATATGATGAATTTTTCAAATGTAATTGATGTTTTTAAATTCTTTTGAATTCTAAATTTCCTGCATTTTTTTATTCCTCTAATTCCTCTGAATACCGTCTATTATTTAGGAGTCATGGAAATTCTTGAATTCAGGGGATTAAGAGAATTTGTGGAATTTACAAAATTGCAGATCGTCGGGATTAAAAGAATTCAAAGGATTTAAAAAGAATCGAAAGATATTCAAGTAGGTGTGTGCTTAATTCTCGAAATTAAAAAAATTGTAATGTTGCAGATCCACTTGAATTAAATTGCATTTTTTTTAATTCTGTTGAATTCCTGCATTTCTCTTGTTTTTCTTTCAATCTTTTTCTCCTAAATTCGTGCTGAATCTACTTGAATTTTTTTGAAATCTCAATTCCGTTAATTCTTTAGAATTCCTTTATTTATTTTGATTTCTTGAATTCTATACTGTTCTTCTAAATTCAGTTATAAATCTACTTGAATTAAATTTAATTGTTTGAAACTTTTTGAATTCCGTTAATTTTTTTGAATTCCTTTAATTCTTCTGAATTTATCGAATTTAAATGATTTAAACAAATTTCCTTGTTATCTTAATTTCCTGAATTTATCATTCTTATTCCTCTGAATTCTGTGCATTATTTTGAAGCCCTGAGAATCCTTTAACTCAAGGAATTCAAGGGGATTAAAAAAAATTAACGGAATTCACAGAATTGCAGGTCGTCAGGATGAAAAGAATTCAAAAGATTTTGAAAGAGTTCAAAAGAATGCCTTAATAATTCAAAAGAATTCAAAGATATTCAAGTGAATGTGGTTAATTCTCTAGATTAAAAAAAAAAGGAAATGTAATTTTGCTTCAAATTCACTTGAACTAAATTGCATTTTTTTAATTCTTTTGAATTCCTGTATTTCTCTTGATTTTTTTAAAATCCTTTCTTCTAAATTTGTTTTAAATATACTTGAATTGAATTGAATTCTTTAAATTTCGTTAATTCTTCAGTATTCCTTTCTCTTGATTTTCGGGAATTCTCTTCAGTTCTTCTAAATTCAGTATAAATATACTTGAATTCAATATAATTTTCTTGGCACTTTTTGAATTGCGTTAATTCTTTTTCAATTCATTTAATTATCTTCAATTTTTCGAAATAATTGATTTTTTAAAATTTATTTTGAGTTTTAAATTTCCTGATTTTTTTCATTTTTCTAATTCCTCTGAATCCTGTGCATTATTTTGGAATCCTGAGAATCCTTGAATTTAAGAAATTCAAGGGATTCAGGGGGTTAAGAAAATTTACGGAATTCACAGAATTGCAAGTCGTCAGGATTAAAATAATTCAGAAATTTTTTGTTAAAGAATTCAAAAGAATTAAAAAATATTGAAATGAATGTGCTTAATGCTCCAAATTGAAAAACTCTGAATTCCGTTAATTCTTTAGAATTCCTTTCTATTGATTTTCTGGAATTCTCTTCAGTTTTTCTAAATTCTGTTTCAATCTACCTGAATTCAAATTAATTTTTTGGAACTTTTTGAATTTCGTTAATTCTTTTGAATTCCTTTATTTACCTTGAATTTTTCGAAATAATTAATTTTTTTAAGTTACTTTGAATTTTAAATTTCCCGAATTTTTTCATTTTTCTAATTCCTCTGAATTCCGTGCATTATTTTTGAGTCATAGGAATCCTTGCATTCAAAGAATTCAAGGAATGAGGAAAATTGACGGAATTCACAGAATTGCATGGCATCAGAATTAAAAGAATTAAAAAGATTTTAAAAGGATAAAAAATAATTTGTAATTATTTCAAAAGAATTCAAAGGTATATAACTGAATTTAGTTTCTTTAAATCCGTTGTTTTAAATTCGTTTTAAATTTACTTGAATTGAATTGAATTTTGTTGAACTCTTTGAATTACGTTAATTCTTTAGAATTTCTTTATTTCTTTTAATTCTCTTGAATTCATTACATTCCTTCAATTTTCACGAATTCTATTAATTTCTTGGAATTTCTTTAATTCTCTTCAGTTCTTCTAAAATCTCTTTAAATTTACCTGAATTAAATTTTTTGGCAATTTTTTTTATTTCGTTAACTCTATTGAATTCCTTTAATTATCTTGAATTTTTCGAATTCAATTGATTTTTTTTAAAGTTCTTTTGAATGTTAAATTTCCTGTATTTTTTCATTCTTCTAATTACTCGGAATTCTGTCTATTATTTAGGAGTCATGGAAAATTGGCGGAATTCACAAAATTGCAGATCGTAGAGATTCAAAGAATTCAAAAGATTTTGAAAAGAGTTGAAAAGAATTTACTATTTAATTCAAAAGAATGCAAAGGTATTCAATTGAATGTGCTTAATTGTATCAATTAAAAAAAATTGTAATCTCGCTACAAATTCAATTGAATTAAATTTCATTTTTTCAATTCTTTAAATTCTTTTGAATTCCTGTATTTTTCTTTAAATCCCTTCTTCTAAATTCTCGATTTAAATTTACTTGAATTGAATTTTTGTGTTTAACTCTGTATTCCGTCAAATCTTTAGAATTCCTTTATTTTTATTAATTTTTTTGTAACTTTTTAAATTATGTTAATTCTGTTGAATTCCTTTAAGTATCCTGAATTTTTCGAATTTAATTAATTTTGGTAATTCCCTGAATTCTCTTTGATTTTTTACATTTCTTTCATTATCATGAATTTGATTTGATTCTTGGAATTTCTGTAATAAAAACGAGAGACCAATTCAAAAAGCATTTTTTTTTTTTTTGAGACGAAAAACGCCAAAGTGGTTCTTTTCACATAGGAAGTATCGAAATGAATTTTTCCGCTGCGACGAATTTTCAAACAACGCCGCTTTCAGCTTGTAAAAATGTTGAGAATTTTGATTTGAGATTCCGGAATTTGTCGATGCCAATTGCTTCCCGGCACTTGAGTTTGTTCATATTAATTTGATTGATAATAGTAGAGAAGAATTTTGGGAAAATTGTTGTATTACTTGGAATTGCCGGATTTGAGTTTTCAGGAGGACGGTTACTGGTAAATTATTCCTTTAGGTCGCGAGAAAATTTATCGGCTAGTCATTTTATCCTAGGGTGGATTTTTTAAAATAAAATGTTAATATTATTTTGTCCCACTGTATTTGGAGCCACGATTTAGTAGAACGAACTCTAGCTGATTTTTCCCGGGGGAGGTTATTATAATCGAGATCCTGATGATGATGATGATGATTATTATTATTATTATTATTAGTAATATTATGCGAAATATCTAAATACATTCTTCTTTTACTTTTAATCATGAGCTAGGAAAGTAGCTGAATCGCCTTTTCAAAGTCACTCGAAATAAAAGCACTCTTCTAGAATTATATTGTTCCTATTTTCATTGCAAACGAAAAAAAAGAACAAAAACTAAAATAAAAGATTCAAGTGACCCTGAAAAGTCATTCAAAGTCCAACTTTGATTTGCAAAATTGACAAGAAAAAAAAAACAAACAAACAGCGCGCACGAGGATCGAACTCCTGAACTTTGGCTGTCTCTCGAGAGTCCGTAAATCAGTGTAGAGGAAAGTTCTTTCTTCCATTTACACTCTGCAATGTACAGTTGAAATTCTTTTTAAGTATTCGTAGTTGAAATCGGATATTCGACAAATTGAACAGCCGGAGTTTAGGACATTCAATTCTTTTTTCTTTTTTATCTCTACTTTTTCATTTTTTTCTTTTCTTTTTTTTTTCATTTATGGAGGAAAGTTGGTGCATTTTTAGCTCTTCGCAAATTGTAGACTTTGACTGTCCGTCGTTCGAGAGCGCAAACCATCTCGCAAGTTGAAGTATTCCCTTGTTTTTCTCAAAGGGCAGAGCAAAAGGAAATTGATCAGTGAGCATATCACCAGGGTGTCTAGCGTCCTGGAAAACCATGAAAATCTCGAAATGTCTGTGAATTTTGATCGTGGGCAAGTAGAATTTGTATTTCTTTAAAGGAAAAAAAATAGGTTTTTCCAATTTTCTTTACTCTGCTGAACGAAAAAAGTGACTGAACCGTTTTTTTTTTTTTTTTTTTAGTAGTTTTCAGTTGTTTTGTAATTGTTTGTTTTTATTTGAAAGTAAAAAATACACCTTTCTTAACAATAGATTTTTTTCAACTTTACCAGCAATTTTATTTAAATTTCTGAAACCTAATAATTTTTTGACTGAAAGTTGAACTATTTCACATTGTTGGCTGAGAATTAATTGTTTTTTGTTTAAAATTCATATTTTCTCGGTGAAAATCTAAGTAGTTTTCAGTTGATTTATAATTGTTTGCATTTGTTTGAAAGTAGAAAACACACCTTTCTTAACAATAGATTTTTTTTCAGCTTTAACAGCAATTTCATTTAAATTTCTGAAACCTAATAATTTTTTGACTGAAAGTTTAACTATTTCACATTGTTGGCTGAGAATTAATTGTTTTTTGTTTTAAATGCATATTTTCTTGGTGAAAATGTAACTTGTTTTGTAAGAAAATTGTGTTTTGGGCTGGAAAATTCAACTCTTTTCTTGAATATTTTTCTTTTTGAGTTACAAGTTTATTTATTTTGGTAGAAACTGCAACTATTTGGATAAAAATGAACTTTTTCGGGTGAAATTTGAACAGATTTAAAAAGAATTCATATTTTTGGCTTGAAAATTTGAGAATTTGGTTGACATTTCTTTCTTTATTGATTGGAAAATCTTTCTTTGTTTTTGGAAATCATTTCTTTTTGATAGAAATTTGAGCTTTTCTTTAATAAAAATGCCACTATATTTTTTGAAAATCTATCTATTTGGTTTAAAATTTAACTTTTTTGTAGACATTTTTTGTTTTGTTAAAAATTGATTTTTTTAAAAAGAAAAGTATACTACCTTGATTCAGAATGAAACTATTTGGTCTAAAATTCAATTATTTTGTAAAAAAAAATTCTTCGGCTTAAAAATTCAACAATTTGGATAAAAATGAACTTTTTTGGTTAAAAATTCACATTTTCTGGTTGAAAATTGAAGAATTTGGTTGAATTTTTTTTTCTATCTGATTGGAAAATCTTTCTTTGTAGAAAATTCACTTCTCTTGTTGAAAATTCGTCGATATTTTTTGGAAATTTATCTCTTTTGATAGAAATTTGATATTTACTTTATTTAAAAATACAATTATTCTATTTTTGGCTAATTTTTTTTTTAATCGCAAATTTATCTACTTGGGTAAAAGTTTAAACAACTTTGTTCAAAATTTATTATACTCTTTGAAGGTTCATCTATTTTGTTGAAAATTTAACTATTTTGTTCAATATAATTTTTGTTTTAATTAATTTTTTACCTGAAAATTAAAATTTTCCATTTTTTGTTGAAAATTCATTTTTTTATGGAAAATTAAACTATTTTGATTGAGAATGAAACTATTTGGTCTAAAATTCCATTATTTTGTAAACAAAATTTCTTTGGCTTAAAAATTCAACAATTTGATTCACATTTTTTTCTTCTTAACTAAAAAAAATTTTTTGTTGAAAATGCAACTATTTAGTTAGAAAATGAAACTATTTGGATAAAAATGAACTTGTTTGGTTAAAAATGCACATTTTCTGGTTGAAAATTGAAGCATTTGTTTGAAATTTTTTTCTATCTGATTGGAAAATTATTCTTTGTAGAAAGTTCAATTCTCTTGTTCAAAATTCGTCGATATTTTTTGGAAATTTATCTCTTTTGATAGAAATTTGATATTTTCTTTATTTAAAAATACAATTATTCTATTTTTGGTTAATTTTTTTTTAATTGCAAATTTAACTACTTGGTTAAAAGTTCAAACTTCTTTGTTCAAAATTTATTATACTCTTTCAAGGTTCACCTATTTTGTTGAAAATTTAACTATTTTGTTCAATATACTTTTTTTATTAAACATTCGCCTTTATTGATAGAAAAGTAATTTTTTTTGTTTGAAATTTTCCCTTTTTAATTAATACTGCAAATTTTGTCTTAAAAATGAACTTTTCTTATGGAAAGTTTATAATTTCGGGTTGAAAATGCAGCGTTTTTACATGAAAAAATCCGTCTTTTGGCTTAAAAATTAAATTTGTGGAAAATACGTTTTTTTGTCAGAAAATTAATATGTGCGGTGGAAAGTTCAACTTTTTTGTAGAAAAGGTTGCCCACTCTATTAAAAATTTATTTTCTTGATGGCAGATTCAATTTTTTAGTTGTAAATTAATTTCTGTTTGAAAATGAAACTATAATGTTAATTTTTTAAAATTAAAAATTGATATTTTTACTTGAAGATTGAAAATTCGACTATTTGGTTGAAAATTCAAGTGCTGCTAAACATTCGTCTATTGGTACAGAAAATTCGTTCTTTGGTATTTAAAATTCAGCTTTTTGTTTGGTTAAAAATGGAACTGTCTTCTTAAAAATTTAACGAATTTGTTGACAATTTAACTGCTAATGTTTGAAGTTTAATCAATTTGTGTAAAGTTCAGCAATTTAATTATAATGGTTTAAAATTCGACATCAGTCATATTTCAACCAAATCTTGGAAAAAAAAAAGTTAATTACATACGGAATTGAACTCTGCTTGATTATATCAACAGCAAGAAATTATTGGATTAGGCAAATGTCAGTACTGTTGCTAAAGTTAAAAAAAACGAGAAACTTGTTCATAAAATCAGATTTTGGTGGCGCATGAGAAATTTCGCGTGTGGCATATTTTTTTATTTCCACATAGACCTACAATTTGTGGGTTTAGTGAAAAGTATTTTTCACTTTAACAGAAAGATACCTGGAAAAGTGTATTTTTTTGTCCTGGAAAATCCTGGAATTTATGGTTTAATACACGCTAGAGACTCTGGTTGAAGAACTGTCTGTCTTTTTGTAAGCAGTAAGCGTGCAAGAAAGAGAGTGAGTGAGTGATGGCGCATGCCTGAAAGAGTGCGAGAGAGAGAGAGAGAGAGAAATGGTATGAGGAGAAACAAGTTTTATTAATTGATAATTACGATACGATTAATTACTGTATTAAGTGAAGTAGTCGTGTGACGTTGTTGCGAAGACTTGACTGTATTTTAGTAGTCGAGAGGAGTGAATCGTTGTTGTTGTTGGGAGGGAAGCGATGAACGATTTATTTCGAAAATTATAAGATTACGCAAAAGAGAGAGGGAGAGAGAGAGAAATAGATTGTGGAAGAAAATAGTGAATTTCTCGCAACCATCAAAACTATTGAATAAATGGAAAGAAACATTATGGAAAGATCTATTTTAGAGAGACACATATCTATTCGGGTTTTTCGTTTTTTTTCTTCTTTTTGTTCTGTTTTTTGTAAGCGGGACACACCTCCGAGTGAGAAATTCAACTATTGGATTTTCGGCTACTCGGCGAGTTAGGTGATGGGAGGAGGAAATCCGGGCGACAGATTTGACTTGTTCTGTTCGAAAGCGGAGTTTAAATGCGTGCCTGCCTCGTTGCCTCGAAGCGAGTGAAAAATCATTCCAACTGACGTGAGGATCCAACGAGAAAAAGGGGCCGAATAATAAAATAAGTCGTGAAAATGATAAAAGAGGGAGGAGGAGGAGGATGAGGAGGAAGAAGAGGAGGAGGATGAGGAGAAATACGAAGCATCACACAAGAGACGACACAAAAACAATTTTTAAATATAATACGCAACGTTAAAAACAGAAGAGATGGTGCGGTTGCTGCACGACAAGATGGACCCAAGTCGATTAGAAAAGACTCTTTAGATTAAAAAATAAATAAAATAAAATAAAAAAATAAAATGTAAGAAGGAAGGAAGGCAGGGGAATGTGAAAGACAGAAAAAAAAGGGCCAGCTCGTCTCTGCAGACCCGTGCGACCTACATTACGTAGAGACATTATACATACTTTTTTTCAAGAATATTATTACTTATATAAATACATCATTATCTATACATAGAGCGAGAGTGTGAGAAAGCGCGTGAGAGTGATAAATTGATGAGCGAGCGTGTGATCGTGAAAAAGATGACTTTTTTTTTGACAAAATAAAATAAGAAAAGAAGCGCTGCGCTAAGAAAACGGAGTTTTTCTTATTATTATTATTATTATTATTATTATTGTAGTTTTAAAATCCGAGAGGCGAATATCAATTGTAATGATAATAATATCGCAATTCCTTCTCTCGATCCAGTCAAATCGGTGCGAATCAGTCAATCGAAAAGCCACACACCTATACTTCTTCTTCCCCCCCACTTCCCGTGCGAGGACCTGAAAAAAAACCTGATTGGTCTATTTATTGCTCTTCTCTTCCGTTTTTGTTGTATTTTTTTTTTTGTCTTTTCTTCTTTTTTTGTTGTATTTTTTAAGCGTCCCTTTCCTCTGATAAAGAAGACATTGTGACTCCGTTTTTTTTCTTTGTTCAATGAAAGTGGCGCCGTAACAGCTTTATTTTACAATTACAAAAGAAGAAGAGAGAGAGAGAGAGAGAGTGTGTGTGTGTGATAGAGAGAAAGCGGGAAAATGAGAAGGAGGAGGAGGAGGAGGAGGAATCCGAAAAAGAATGAAAAATGACGCAAAAAGCCACGCGATTAGAAAAAAAGTGAACGTGGTGAAAACGGCAACATTAATATTAATTATAATTAATAATAATTATAATTATAATAAATACAATATTTGTACAATAATCAACGGTGCTGTGGTGTGAATGCTGCAGGCATTAACTGCGATAATCTCCCTTCCGTTTACCCATCCTAGCGTTTTTGATATCGTAGACTAGCACCTCAGCACTTTCAAGGCTACTTAAATCTTCACTATTCTCTTTTATTTATTTATTTATTTATTATTAATATTATTTTTATCTTTATCTTTAATATAGCCTAACTTTGGTTCGAGTTTTTTTTTCCTTTTTATAAGAGTATTTGAGTAGCTTTGAAGTCTGAGGAAGTGAAATCAAAAAGTTCTTTTGATCAGGAGCTTCCAAGTCGGCACAAAAATTCAAGATCGTCTTTACGATTTTTTTTCTCGACATTACATAATTCAGCGAAATGAGATATTGGGATTGAACAAGTTCACGAGGTCCAGTTTGCAAGTTTCTTTTTTTTTTAATTGAAGATATTTAAGTTATTTGAAATGGAAAATTATTTTTAAATCGTCATTTTTTTATGTTTGTGTTACAGATCGCATTAGTAGATACGTACCATTAAATTGTTATAAACAAATTGATAATGAAAAGGATATTTTCGTTATTTGAGTGTATTATTTATACTGATTTTGTCAATAAATAATGCGAAAGGAATATTTAAACTTGAACGAGAATTAAACAAGAACAATTGTTACTGTTATAAATAATTGTTATAAAAAATTTTGATAAACAAATTAACTTCTTTTGTATTTTTCAACCTAGAAAATTTTCTTTCTGTTGGAATCACTTCTATTTTACCCTGAAGAATAATATTGTCATATAAGATATTAGCATTTAAAAATAACTGTTATTTTTATAAACAAATTCACT
>JAWWLR010000148.1:1874455-1884699 GCA_035041075.1 Acraspis erinacei | reverse complement strand
CCCCCCCCCCCCCCCCCCCCCCCCCCCCCCCCCCCCCCCCCCCCCCCCCCCCCCCCCCCCCCCCCCCCCCCCGAAAAAGTTCCGTAGTCCAAAATTTGAACCATTTCTTCAGGCTCTGTTTTTTGTCAGAAACTTCTAGTTTCATTTTAAATAATTCTCTTGTTCATTTAGATCCGATTGAAAGAGTAAAAACAATGAAATATCTTTAAATAATAAAGCCAAGCAGTTTACCTGAATATTCAGTCTGGGAACAATAACTTCACAGTTGGGAGTGACGATTGGCACGTCTATGAGACTGATGCTGCCATCAGAGCTTTCTCGAACGATTCCTAAAAATAAAATGCTAATCAGATACAAATTAGCGGAGAAATACGCACAGGCATCTGCTATCGTTACTTTTCGTGTTTTGGAAAAATAATATTTCGAGTCCAAATATTATTTTTCCGGTTTTTTTTTTGTTTTAAAGAGAAAGATACATTTTTAACGAAAATTATGAATATTTAATTGAAACGCTGGAATTTTGACTCAGAAAGATGAATTTTTCCAAAAGAAGTTTAATTTCTAAACAAGAAGTTTACTTTTCTACCAAAAAATACGATTATTCAAGAAAATAAATATCAATTTTCAACTAAAAAATACCAATTTTCTACCATATAGTTGAATTTTGAATTTAAAAACTGGAATAGTTTAATTTTCAACCAAAAAGAATTATTTCTACCAAAAGTGACAAATTTTCAAGAAGAAAAACAAGAATTTTCAATTAAAAAAGACCAATTCTCAAACAAAAAAATCTTTTTTTTAAACCAATTTTATCAATTAGTGTTATTTTCAACTAAAAAAGATAAATTTTTAACCAAACTGATGAATTTTGCCCTTAAATAATGAGTCTTTAACTGGAAAAGTTGAATTTTAAACCAAGAAGATTAATTTCTTCCGAAAATTAATAACTCTTTGAAAAAAGGAAGAATTTTCAAATAAAAATGACAGATTTTCAATGAAAATGAATAATTTTTAAGTAAAATGAGCAATATTTAACTGTAAAACTTAAATTTTGAAATAAAATTCAAAGACGATAATCAAAAAAAGAAAAAATTCAACAAAAAAAAGAACTATTTATACAAAAAAATTGTTAGATTTTCTAATTAAAATGTTAAATATTTAACTCGAATAGTTGTTTTAAATAAAAAAGATGAATTTTCAACATAAGAGTTTAAGTTTCAAATAAATTTTATTTCAACCAGATGAATAAAGTTTCGAAGAAGAAGCTTAATTCTCGAAAAATAAGTTTAAATTTTCTACCGAAAAATAAGAAAAAAAACATGAATTTTCATTTAAAAGAAAAATTTTAAACCAAATAGTTGAATTTTTAACTAAAATTTGATGAATTTACAAGTAAAATGATTAATTTTCAATTTAAAAATACAAATTTTAAACCAAAAAGACAAATTTTCAACTAAAATAATGAATATTTAACTAGAACACTTGAATTCTCACCAAGAAGATACATTTTTAAAGAAGTTTAAATTTCTTCCAGAAAATACGAGTTTTTCAACAAAATAAATATCAATTTTCAACTAAAAATACCAGTTTTCTACCATATAGTTGAATTTTGAATTTAAAAAACTGGAATAGTTGAATTTTCAACCAAGAAGAATTATTTCTATCAAAAGTGAAAAAATTTCAACAAAATACATGCATTTTCAATTAAAAAAGACCAATTCTGAAACAAAAAAAAAATTTTTTTTTAAATAGTTACATTTTTAAACAAAAGTAATGAATTTAGAACTAAAAAAGTACATTTTGAACCAAAAATATCCACTTCCAACTACAAAACCAAACAGTTAAATTTTTCAACTGGAATTTTTAACCAAAAAAAAAATTATTTTAACCAATTAGTGTTATTTTCAACTAAAAAAGATCAATTTTCAACCAAACTGATAAATTTTCCACTTAAATGATGAATCTTTAACTGCAAAAGTTAAACTTTAAATCAAAAAGATTAATTTCTTCCGAAAATTAAAAAATATTTGAACAAAAAGCACGAATTTTCAAATAAAAAAGACAGATTTTCAATTAAAAAGATTCATTTTTAAATAAAATGACATACATTTTATAACTAAAATGTTAATATATTAAGTTTCAATTAAGAATTTTTATTTTCAATCAGATCAATAAATTTTCGAAGAAAAACCTTCATTTTCACAAAAGAAATTTAAATTTTCTACCGAAAAAGAAGATAAAAAACATGAATTTTTATTTAAGATAAATTATCGACCAAATAGATGAATTTTTGACTGAAAGAGCCAAATTTTCGACCAAATTGATAAATTTACAACTAAAATGATTAATTTTCAATTGGAAAATACAAATTTTAAACCAAAAAGATAAATTTTCAACTAAAATAATGAATATTTTCTACCAAATAGTTTAATTTTGAATTTAAAAAACTGGAATAGTTCAACTTTAAACCAAAAAGATGAATTTTCAACATAAGAGTTTAAGTTTCAAATAAGAAATTTTATTTTCAACCATATGAATACATTTTCGAAGAGGAAGCTTAATTTTCAAAAAATAATTTTCAATTTTCTACCGAAAATAAAGAAAAAAAAACGTTAATTTTCATTTGAAAGACAAATTTTAAACCAAATACTTGAATTTTTAACTAACGGAGCTAAATTTTCCACCAAATTGATGAATTTACAACTTAAATTATGAATTTTCAATAAAAAAAGACAAATTTTAAATAAAAAAGATCAATTTTCAACTAAAATAATGAATATTTAACAAGAACACTTAAATTTTAATTAAAAAAATGAATTTTTAAAAAAATTCAAATTTCTTCCAAAAAATGGAATTTTTCCAACAAAATAAATATCAATTTTCAATAAAAAATACCAATTTTCTACCAAATAGTTGGATTTTTAAATAAAAAAACATAAATTTTCAACCAAATTGATGAATTTACAGCTTAAATTATTAATTTTCAATTGAAAAGGATAACTTTTAAACCAAAAAGATAAATTTCCAATTAAATTTAGGAATATCTAACTGGAATAATAGTAGAATTTTTAACCAAGAAGATTAATTTCTACCAAAAATTACAATTTTTCAACAAAATGTATTCATTTTCAAATGAAAGAAAAATTCTCAGCCAGAAAGATGAATTTTTTTAACGAAAATTATGAATATTTCACGGAAACACTTGAATTTTCAATTAAAAAGATACATTTTTCAAAAAGAAGAACAATTTTTAAACAAGAAGTTTATTTTTCCGTTTCAGAAAAGTAATATTTCGAGACAAAATATTAGTTTTCCGTTTCAGAAACGGTCTCTCGCCGTTTGGCTGTTGTCGTCTGCTACTCAAGGTATTCATTTCCTCAGCACAAGGACAGGAGTCTTCAGGAATGTTATCGACTAAATGACACGACCTGCTTACAACTGCAAGCTCATAGTATTCGGTCCTCGGTCCTCGGTCCTCGCATGAATAAAAACGGTCTCGCCGTACGATTGTTGTCGTCTGCTATCGTTATTTTTCCATTTCGAAAAATTAATATTTCGAGTCAAAATATTATTTTTCCGTTTCGGAAAATTAATATTTCAAGTCAAAATATTAGTTTTCCGTGTCGGAAACGGTCTCTCGCCGTTTGGCTGTTGTCATCTACTACTCAAGGTATTCATTTTCTCAGCACAAGGAAAGGAGTCTTCAGGAATGTTATCGGCCCAAGGATCACTCAAGATCCCGATATCAATATTCCATGAGCTTTTTCTCGATTATTCTAAAAATCTCGAGGGCAAATCATAGACATCAAACTTACCTTTGATAACAGGAGTGCCATCTTTGAATTCAATCACATTTTCCGTCAATGTCGACAGTTTGCCATTGGACATTCTCGATTGGCCACTTGTGACAACGTTCCTGCGATATTTACATAATGCAGCGTCTCTGAAGACGTCTAACATTTCGCTAACTCTGGCCACATAACCTGCCAGAGCGACTAATTCCTGCGAGAAATTAATTGATCAGTGATAGTTAATCAGGAGAGGAAATGAATATAATAATGGACATCAGAAGCAATGAAAGGGTCTGTACCTTGTAGGAAGACATGAGCCTTTCGGCTGCATCTGCTCCTGAAGTTAGGAGATTTTTCGAGGTGGTCAAATATCCAGTTCTTTCACTGACACCTATAAATAATATGATTTCAATCAAATAATTACTGCCCAGGGTTTCTAGGTCTACTCAAGTCCTGGAAAATAATTCCCTGGCAATTCCAGGTTTTCAGGTATCTTAAGTTTTTCAAGGCATAATATTTTTTTTAAACAATCGGCTAGGAATATTTATACAGTTTTACGAGTTTATTATAAATAATGTCAGTTTTCTCAACTTCTAGGGAAACAAATAATATACAATTCAATTTAAACCGCTCTAAATTCCTAATTTTTTAAGTACAAATATTGCATAATTTTTAATCAAGTAGTTGAATTTTCAGTAAAAAAAAAAAAATAAATTTCCACGAAAAAAGAAGATTTTTCAATAAATTATATGGATTCCCAACCAAAAAGTTGAATTTTCAACTAGAAAATATCAATTTTCAACCGAAACAAGACAGGTTTCAAACCAAAGACGAAATAGTTGAATTTTCAACTAAAATAATGAATCTGAAACTGGAAGAATTGAATTTTAAAACAAAGAGCTAAATTTTCATCTAAATAATGAATCTATAACTGAAATACTTAAATTTTCAACCAAATAATGGAATTTTAAACTAAAACAGATCAGTTTTGAAATCAAAGATGAAATAGTTAAATGTTTAACTAAAATCATAAATCATCAACTGGAATAGTTGAATTCTATACCAAGAAACTAAATTTTCAACTAAAACTATGAATATTTAACTGGAATAATTAAATTTTTAAACAAAATTTTTTTTTTCTATCAAAAAAGGACAATTTTTCAACAAAATACATGAATTTTGAAACAAAGAGTTGAATTTTCAACTTAAGAAAAAATCTGTTCTCAACCAAAACTGGAATAGTTCGAGTTTCATATAAAAAATATGAAATAAATTAATTCTCAACCAAAAAGATAAATTTTCAACAAATTACATTAAATTTTTTTTAAATCTAGATTAATTTTGAACAAAAAATTATAATTTTTTAATCCAAAAATAGAATAGTTCAATTTTAATCCGAAAAGATGAATTTTTCACAGAAGAGTTTTAATTTTAACCAAGTATTTTTATGTACAAAGAAAAATATGATTTTTTAACTGAAATGATGAATATGCAAATGGAATACATGAATTTTCTACCATGAAGATTAATTTTTGACCAAAAAATGCGATTTTACAAATATTTAATGAATTTTCAAAAAAATAGTTGAATTTTGAACTAAAAAAGAAAATTTTTCAAATAAGTATTTAAATTTTAAACTAAAAACGGGATTAATTTTTAAGAGAAAATTGGAATAGTTAAAAATCAAGTCAAAAATGTAATTTTCTTCTGAACTGATGAATTTTCAATCAAATACATTCATTTTCAATTAAAAAAGACTATTTGTGAGCTTAAAACTAAATGGTTACATTTTCAATTAAAATTTTTTTTTAATTTTTAACTAAAATGATGAATTGTCATTTAGAATAATTTATTTTGAAACAAAGCAAAAATTAAATGTTTAAATTTTCAATTAAAAAATTAACGTTCAACCATACAGATGGATTTTTAATTGAAATGATAGAATATTAAAAAGTAATAATTACATTTTCTGCTTAAAAAAAAATACTTTTTTTACAATAAAAAAGAAATCCTAATAAAAATACTTAAAAAATACTAAAAATAATATTCAGTCTAGAAAAAATAAATTTTCAAGCAAATAAATGTGAAATGTAAAAAAATCTTATTCCAACAAAAAAAAAAGAAATAAGCAAAAAGATAAACTTTCAACCAAGAATATTAATTTTCTACCAAGAAGAACGAATTTTTAAAGTCAAAAATAGAATAGTTAAATTTTCCGTGAAAAATTAATCTGAAATAATCGACATTTTACATTTTTTCAAATTATAATTTATGTTTGAAATATTTTCAAAACTTATAAATTTCTTTAGAAATTATACGAATTTTTCCTAAAAATTTGTAAAAAAATTCTGCAAAGTTAAACGAATTTCCTTCAAATGATTCAGAATAATTTTTGACAATTTTGGTAATGTTTTGAAATATTCTCTTAAAATGATTTTTTTAATAAAAAGTCATTTTCAATTTTCCTACGAATCTTAAAAAAAGGTTTTTATTTGTTTATTTGTTTTATTTTTGTATTTATTTGTTTTTTTATTTGTCTTAAATTAGGCCGTTTCGTTTTGAATATTTGATTTTAAATAAACAATTACTTAAATTTGATAAAACTCTTTAATCATGAAAATATTATTTTGAAGTTATTTTAATATCATTATTCAAACTAAAAATGTTTTTTATTTTAAAATTTACCATTTTAAAAGTTCCAAATTTGCAATTTTTTAAATCTTTAAAACTGCATATTAAAATTCCCGAAATGAAACATGAACCAGAAACATGAATTTTCTAATAAAGAGATTAATTTTGTACCACGAAAGATACGTTTTCAACAAAATACATAAAATTTGAACAAAATAGTTGAATTTTGAACAAAAAAATTTATTTTTAACCAAAATGATGAGTTTTCAAATTAAATGATGAATCCTTACCTAAAATAATTTAATTCTCAAGCAGAACAATGAATTTTCAATCAAGAAGATTATTTTTTTTACCAAAAAAGACCAATTTTTAACAAATTTTTAAATAAAGTGCTGGATCTTCAACTTAAATAGTTAAATTTTAAATCTAAATTATGAATTTTCAACACAGAAGAGTTTAAATTTTAACCAATTTATTTTTTTATTTTCAGAGAAAATGATGAATTTTTGACTAAAATGATGAACCTTTAACTGAACTACACATGACTTTTCAACAAAAAATATGAATTTTCAAACAAAAAGATGAATTTTCTAGAAAAAAAGATAAATTTTCAAACAAATACTTGAATTTTCAAATAAGGAAGTTCAATTTTTCACTAAAATGATAAATCTTTAATTACAAATAGTTAAATTTAATACCCACCAAAAATATGCATTTTTAACTAATAAAATTAATTTTCTACAAGAAAGAATTTTCCGCAAATGACATGAATTTTTAAATCAAGAGATTAATTTTCGACACAAAAAAAATGAAATTTTCATCAAAATACATGAATTTTCAAAAATCTGGTTTAATTTTTTAATAAAAAATATCAACTTCCAAACAAATACTTGAATTTTCAACCAAAAAAATGAATTTTCAAATAAAGAGATTAATTTTATACAACAAAAAAAAGAAAATTTTTCAACAAAATACATGAATTTTCAACCATAAACGTAATAGTTAAATTTTCATATAAAAAATTAATTGAAATTGAATTTTAAATAAAAATGACGATTTTTGAACAGAAAAGTTCAAATTTTAACCAAGTTGTTTTATTTTCAGCGACAATGATGATTTTTCAAATAAAATGATGAATCTTAAACTGAAATACATGAATTTTCAAGCAAAAATATAAATTTTCAAACAAAACGATTATTTTTCTTGAAAAAGGAAAAATTTCAAACAAATACTTGAATTTTGAACTAAAAAATATGCTTTTTTAACAATAAACTTAATTTTCTACAAAAAAGAAGAATTTTCCACAAACTACATGAATTAAAAAAAAATTAGTTTAATTTTTAAATAATAAATATCAATTTTCAACCAAATACTTGAATTTTCAAATAAAGATATTTTTTTGCTACCAAAAAAGAGAATTTTTCAATCAAACAGTTGAATTTTTAACTACAAAAAAATTAATTTTCAACCACAAATGTAATAGTTAGATTTTCATATAAAAAATTAATTTCGAACCATAAATGATGAATTTTTAAATAAAATTATGATTCCTTAACTGAAATAATTGAGTTCTTAACCAAAGAGATGAATTTTCAAACAAAAAAATTCATTTCTACAAAAAAAGACAAATTTTGAACCACAAAATTATCCATTTTCCTCCACAAATGGAATAGCTAAATTTTCAGTTAAAACAATTAATGGAAATTGAATTTTAAATAAAAATGATGAATTTTTAACAGAAGAGTTTAAGTTCGAAATATTTGTTTCATTTTCAAATAAAAGGATGAATTCTTGACTAAAATGATGAAATTTTAACTGGAATACATGAATTTTCAAAAAATAATATGAATCTGTAAACAAATACTTGATTTTAAAATTTAAAAAATATCAAATTTTAACTAAAATAGTTGAATTTTCAATAAAAAAATATGAATTTTCAAAACAAAAATCGAATCATCTTCTACCATCAATTATTCACTTTTTAATCCTTAAAGTGTTGTTCAATTTAAAAAATCATCTTAACTTATATTCACAGTAGGTCAACTAAAAATGTTTTTCATGCAAAAATGGTCGATTAAAAAAAAAAACAATTAAACTAATTATTTAAAAAAAAACTATAGAAATAAATCTTGGAGGGCTTTTTCCTTTCTAGAAATTTGTCAAAAAATAAATTCCCAGCCAATTTCCGGTTTCCCTGGTCCAGCAGCTTCTCATGATAAAAAAAAAACAAAAAAAAAACAAGAAAACAATACCTAAATTAAAAGAAACATATAATAATTCTCTCACCATCTCCATTATTTTCTTGCATTGCACCCGACGATTGAGTGGTCTGTGAAGTGTAGAGAATCGGGAGAGCAATCATGAGCAGTCCAGTTCCAGACCAGACATACTTCATGAGCAGTTGCTCCAGCATCACGTACCACAATTTCATGGCAAGAACTCGGCGAAGATGCCGAGTGAGGGATTTGTAGGCGGTGGTTAGGTAGCGATGTTCAGCTCGATGGCCTCCATAAAATGCAATTTCCTCGGCATGGGCACTTATCCGGGCATGAGCTTCCCGCAAGTGTCCGCGCCGCGAAGCTTCTTCTGCGACAAGTTGGCCAAAGCGCGGCGAAGCCAGACGCAACACCTGCCCGGTTACTCCTATCACGACTATTGCCAGCAAAGGACCTGCGATTCAAATTTTACACATTTACGAAAAATACTGAATTGCTTTGAAAATGGGAAAATTTAAACCCATTAAAAAAAAAATCTAATTCATTTTTATCGGTTAACATTTAATTTAACCAATTTTCGAATTACAATTTATTTTTCATAACTTTTTACCAGTCAAAGTTTCGCTGCATTAAAATCTGAAATAATGTATTCAATGAATCCATGTATGTCGAATTTAATATTACTATCTTTCTTATGAACTGTGGTAACTTCCATCTTGGTAGTAATGTTGTACAGTAGGAATCGACTACATTGTGTCTACTTCTATTACTGTGGTTTATGCTCTGACAGTGCAATTCTTAACGGATTTTGATTTTTCTTTTTTAGAATTGACCATTAAGGCTTCCAGGTATAACATTTAACTGTGCAATTTTTATTTTGACTTAACGGAAATTTGTTATTTAACAACAAACTTACAACTTTTAGTTGCTAAACTTTTCCGCATGATACCATTTCATCTACGACTTTAAAATTCATTAAAAAAAAAGGTCATAAATCAATGTAAAAACTAACTACAAATAATTTATTAATGGGTTAGAGTAAGACATTTTTTTTTAATAATGCTACAAACAAATTAATTAACAAAAGCCCTTTTTTCGTGATTTGCAATGATTAGCTAATTTTGACCCATAGATTTTGTATAAAGTATCTTAGATAATGATGTGCGCTTACAATAAGCTAAGAATAGCTAATGACTGTTAATTATTTAAACAATTTTTATAAACAAATGCGCATTTTGACCATTTTTTTATTAATAGGCTTGATTTTTTGCGTAATTAATTCGAAACATCTTAGTAGATCATCTTGAAACATCTTGTAGACGACCATGTGCCCGCGCCAATACGCACTTACTTTTCTATTCATTTTTATCGGTTAACATTTAATATAACCAATTTTCGAATAACAATTTATTTGTCATAACTTTTTACCAGTTAACGTTTCGCTGAATTAAAATCTGAAATAATGTATTCAATGAATCCATGTAATGTCGAATTTAATATTACTATCTTTCTTATGAACTGTGGTAACCTCCATCTTGGTAGTAATGTTGTACAGTAGGAATCGACTACATTGTGTCTACTTCTATTACTGTGGTTTATGCTCTGA
>JAWWLR010000148.1:1745653-1779758 GCA_035041075.1 Acraspis erinacei | reverse complement strand
GCATGCGCGCACCTAATATCGTGCTACTAGAGGGGTTATCCGATAAGTCCGCAATTCCTGGAATTTTCCATCCCTACAGCCCCGAAGTTGGAAAGTTATCGGAATTGTACTGTAACTATTACACTTTTTGTTAAGAATGTTTTTTTTTGTATTGTTGAAGATTCATCATCTTATTTCAAAATTTATTTATTTGACTGTAAAGGCCAGTGTTTCATTTTTGGTTAAAAATTAACATTTCTGTTCAAAATTTGTATTTAAAATTCATAATTTTAATTAAAAATATATCTAGTTGGTTAAAAATACAATTGTTTGGTTATAAATTCGTTTTAACTGAAAATTTAACTATTTAATTTATTGTTAATAATTGATCTTTTATAGTTTAAAATTCCACGATTGAAAAACGATTGATTCGACGGTTATTTCTATATTTTATTTCGTAGTTCAAAATTAAAGCTTTTACTCGAAATTAAATTATTACATATTTGGTTAAAAATTTGTTTCTTGGGTTGAAAATTGAAGTATTTAGTTGAAAATATTTGCATTTTTTTAAACTCATCTTTTGGTTCAAAATTCACCTATTAGGTTAAAAATAATTTTTTTTGGTTGAGTTTTTTTGGTTTTTGTTTTTGGTTTTTGGTTGCAAAAATTTCTTTCATTGATTAAAATTTGAAATATTTTAATAAATTCTGTTCATGTTTATACCGTTTTCAAATTATCAACCTACTTACCGAAAAATCATATTTATTTAACTATTTTCTAGAAAATTTATTTTTAAATTAAAAATTAGTTTCTTCATCTGAAAATTCAACTATTCAAATTTTTTCTAATCATTTATCTTTTTACTTTTAAAATTTAATTATTTTATCGAATCTACACTGTTTTCAGGAAATTCCTTTTTTTGCTCTAAAATTCATTATTTTTAATGAGATTTTTTAAAAATTATTCACTGAAAAAATTTGTTAGATTGAAAATTCCTGTTTTTAGTTTGATAATTAGTCTGTTTTGGTTAAAAATTCAACTCATTTGTTGAAATTTCGTATTTTTTGGTTTGCTTTAATAATTTTATTGATTGAGAATTAAAATATTTTTAATGCCAATATCGACTCTTAAATTTATCGTGGAGACTTCTTTTTTTTATACAAGATTCATCACTTTGATTGAAAATTTAAATATTTGATTGAAATTAGTTTTTTTTTGCAAATTATATTTTTTTAAACTGAAAAATTGGAATTATCCACGTTTGGTTAAAAATTTGTCTTTCTAAGTTGAAAATACAACTATTTGATTGGAAATTCGTGTATTTTGATAAAAATTATTTTTTTTTGGTAAAAAGTTAATTTTGTCATTCAAAATGTATTTTCTCCATTTTTGGTTGAAAATGTATCTTTTATAGTTGAAATTTCAACTATTTGGGTGAAAATTGATGCATTTTGTCGAATTTTGTTTTTAAATAATAAATCTTCTTGGTAGAAAATTAATTTGTTTTATTGAAAATTAAACGAATTTGTCGGGAAATGGTTTTTCTTCTAGGAAAAAATTAATTTTTTAAACTGAAAATAGAACTATTACAGTTCAAGATTTGTCATTTTAGTTGAAAATTCATGTTTTTGGTTAAAAATTTAACAAATTTGTTGACAATGTACGTTTTCTGTTGAAAGTGCATCTATTTTGTTTAATTATTATTATTTTTTGTCTTAAAAGAATTGTTTGCTCCACTTCTGTGCAAAATTTCCCTGGTTAAGAGAACAAATAAAAGAGAAAATAATTTATTTGAATTTAAATTTATGAATACGTATAGTTTCTTAACTATTAATTAAATTAAATTATTTATTTTGGTTGCATTATCCATTGTAGGAAGGTTTTGATGCTCTTAAATTCTAATCAGTATTATTTTTAATTTAATTAATCAAAGTTAGAATAAAATTTTAATTAATCTGATTTACTTTTAATTAAATTGATTTTTATTTAAACTTTTATTCATATTATTCATTTAAATATTTGATAGAATTTAAATTAATCTTGAACGCGAGTTTCTTACGTATTATCTTTTACCTTGACCTAAATTCTAATTTTGTATAGACCTTGTCATTTAATTTTCATAGTTAGTATTTGAGAAAATGAAGAAATATTAGCCCTTAGTCTGACATTTGCGTACACGCACATTTAAAGTAGGTAGTCGATTTGGAAATTAAAAAAAAAACATGGATGCAGACATTCAAATTTGGACAACACCCTCTTAAATGTTTTAATTTATTAAAAAAATAGAAAAAAATCTTTTTTAACCATAATCAAAAAATATTTATAAAAATTTACTAATGTTTCAGCGTTCCTTTAAAGTTCTTTTTAAAAAAATGCAAAAAATTTGGAAACAAGTCAAATCCCATGAGGAATCCCATTTTTGGATCCAAAATTAATTTTTATCAACCCACAAAATATTTACAAAACAAATAATATTTTAGACAGTTTTGATTTAAGGGTGGCAGAAAATTTTTAATTTTCCAAAGAATGCAATAAATTTTTAACACGATATTTCAGTTTTTACTAACAAGGATAAATTTTCAAATAAGAGCATGGAATCTTTAAATTTTTAGTTTAAAATATTAATTTGTAACCGAAAAACGAATAAAAAAAATTAGATAATTTTTGTATCAAAAAGATAAATTTATAACTAAGATGATTTTAAAATGATTTTTAAACAAATATTTAAGTTTTATATCGCAACAGTTGTATTTGCAACCCCCAAAAAATACTTAATAACAAAATAATTAACTTTTTAAACAAATAATTAAACTTTTAGTTTTCGACCAACAGTTGAATTTTCAAGAAAATGGTTTATTTTTCAAAAAATAAAAACTTTACCCAAAATGGAATATTTACATACTTAGTTAGAAAATAAATGTTTAAAGAAGAAAAATAGTTTCGAACAAAATAGTTTAATTTTCAACCTTTTTCAACAAAAAGGGAACAGTTAAATTTTAATTTACAAAAATTAAATTTTCACGAAAAAATCTAATTTTCAACAAAATAAAGCAAAAATTTCTAACGAATAGTTGAATTGTTTACTAAAATAGATCAATTTCCCACCGGAATTTAATAGTTACTTTTTCGGTTAAAAATTAAAGTTCCACAAAAGAAACTTATTTATTTTTTAAAAACTTAAATTTATTTAAAAACTTATTTATCATTTTCACTTACAAAAATCAAATCTGAACGAAAAAAAATAATTTTCAACAAAATGAAACAAAAATTTCTACCGAATAGTTGAATTGTTTACTAAAATAGATCAAATTTCCACAAAAATTTAATAGTTACATTTTCGGATAAAAAATTAATGTTTAAACAAAACAACTTATTTTGCACAAAGTAATTACTTTTTCAATCCAAGAGATGGATTTTCACAAAAATATATGAATTTTTAAACAAATAGTTAAATTTTCAACTAAAAAAGAGACATGTTTCACCAAAAATGGAACAGTTTAGCTTTTAGTTAAAATAAAATATTTTCAACAAACAAAAAAACGAATTTTCGACAAATTAGTTGAATTTTCGACCAAATAGTTGATTAAAAAAAGATATAGATTTTCCATCAAAAACTACAATAGTTACATTTTTAGTTTAAAAAATTTCAAATAAAAAAGCTGAATTTTCTACAGGACAGTTGTATTTTTAATAAAAACAAATCAATTTTCAAACTAAAAAAAATAAATATTTGACCAACAGAACGATTTCTCAACCAAATAGTTGAATTTTCAACTAAGAAAGATCAAAATTGCGCCAAAAATTAAATAGTTTAACTCTTAGTTTAAAAAATACATTTTCAATAGAGAGAAACATTTTTAAATTCATAAAAAAATCCTAATCAAATGTTTGATTTTTTAAATCCACAGACGAGGTTTCTACAACAAAGTTTAATTTTCAACAAAAAAATAATGTTTAATTAAATATTTAATATAACAGAAGGCTTCTTAACGAAAAATAATAATAATTCCATTAATAATAGTTGGATCTTTAACCAGAGATGAAATTTTTACCAAAAGAGATGAATTTTTAACAAAAACGTATTTTTCAGTCAAGAGAGAAAAAAATTTACCTAATTTTTTAATTCTCAACCAAATTGTTAAATTTTCCACAAAAAAAGTTGAAATTTGAACCAAGAAACAAGTAATTAATACAATTGTTGAATTTTAAAAATAGAATTAAATTTCAAGAAAATAAATTAAATAAATAAAAAAAATAATTAAGGAAAAAGAATTATGATTCCACCATAAGAAAAAATTGGATCTTTAACCAGAGATGAAATTTCAACCAAAAAAATGAATTCTTAATAAAAGAGTTGAATTTCTAACCAAAAAATATTTTTCAGCCAAAAGAGAAAGGAACTCAACCAAATTGTTGAATTTTAAAATAAACATAATAAATTTTTAACAAAATCGTTGAATTTTCAACAAAATTATTAAAGTTTGATATAAATAATACGAATGTGGATCAAAAAAAAGATAAATTCTAAATAAATTTCAATTTATGTAAACTTAAATTTAAATGTTTAAATAAACAAATTAAAATTCTAATTCTAAAAAATAATTTAATCTAAAAAAATTAACTTTCGACCATAAATAGTTGAATTTGAAACCAAATGACGAATTTTAAACTAAAATTATGAATTTTCAACTGAAATGGTTCAATTTTAAGTTGACAAAAATTAATTTTCAATAAAAAAACTAATATTCGAGTCTGTAAATTAATTAATTTATTTCTAAAAGGATTTTCATAGATTTACATAGTTAAAGTATTTTTTGAATCTTAATGATTTTTCGATAAAACAATGTAGGATATTTCTTCGAAAGCTTAGTTTTAAAATTTCGATGTTTTACAAATAAGATTCAAATCTATCATTAAATTATTTAAATAATAGAAATGTAAAATTCTCAAATAAAAAACCTCAAATTTTTGCAAATTGTGCCTTGATTTGTGAATATAGTTTGTTCGAAAAAAATAAATCATAAAAACGTATATTTTTATTTTGAAAAAATGGATACATAGGGGTTTAGCGAACCCCATAACATTTAACAAATATTTCCTATTAGTGAAAAACTGGATTTTGCGAGTTTTTGGCGCTAATTCTGATTTTTTGGTTTATTTTTGTATAAATTGTTTCTTAAACTTTAAATATTAGTTTCTGCGAATAATCAGATGTTTAAAAAAAATTTTTAACAAATTATTATTGTTTATAGCATTTCTTTTTTAAAATAGAGCTAGAAAGTTGCGATTGTTTCTGAAATCAATATTTCTTGGGCATTTCAGTTATAAACAAAACAAAACAAAAAATATATCTATATCAAACAACACCATTTTTTCAACAATATTATTTAAAAATTCATTCTCTTTAAAGTTTATTTATCATTGACTCATAACCAAAAAGCCAAGTAAACCTGGAAAATTTTAGAAAAAAAACGCATTTTTGAGCATAATAATAAGAGAAATTAGTTACTACCAATAAAACATTGTTTAAACAATTACTTTGTTTAATATCTTTAATTATTATCTCAGTCAAACTGAAAAGTTGACAAAAACCTGGAGATTTAAAAAAAAGAAACGTTCTAGCAATATTCTAAAAGAATACGCTAAGAAATAATAATAAATTATTCGAACAAATACTTTGTTAACTTGCATCGAGTATTATTTCACTCGAGACTTCACTCTGTATTAAATGTATTATTGCTTCCTCCTAACTGAAAAGTTGACAGTTCCAGGAAAAACATCAACTTTCTAGCATTACTTTAGAAAAGCTAGTTTAGAAGAATAATTAATTTTTCCAAAAAATAATTTATTAACTTGCAATAATTATTAAATTAATAATACTAAAAAAATTGAATAATAACATCACTCTAAAAACTTAGAGATTTCAGAAAAAAATAACTTTCTAGCATTATTTTAAGAGAAGATGGTTGTAAACAATAATAAATTGTTTAAATAATTAATTCATAAACTTTTATTAATGATTACCTCCCTGTAACTGAAAAGGTGTCCAAAAGTTAGAAATTTCAAAAAAAGAAAAGCTTTCTAGTAATATTCTAAGAGAAGAAAGAAAAAAAAGGTAAGAAATAATAATAAATTATTTAAACAAATACTTTCATAATTTGCATTAGGTATTACCTCACTCTATATGAAAAGTTAAAAAAAGTGAAAAAATGCAGGAGAAACCGCTACTTTCTAGCATTACTCTAAACGAAGATAGTTTTAAACAATAATCAATTATTTAAACAAATATTTTTGAACTTGCCTTAATTTAACTTCAGTTCACGTGAAAATTTGAAAATAGTTTTGAAATTTTAGCGAAAAAACTCAAATTTCTATCATTATTCTAAGAGAAGATAGTTATAAACAATAATAAATTGTTTAAATAAATTATCTATAAACTTTGATTCATTCTTGCCTACCTCTAACTGAAAACGTCAAAACAAGTTGAATAATTAAGAAAAAACCACGACTTTCTACGTCTATTCTAAGAGAAAATTCCTATAAACAATAACAAATTGTTTAAACAATTTTCTGAAATATCTCAATATCAGTCGAAAGTATTGTGTCATCTATTAGAAACAATTTTCCATGTAAACAACTCATAATTGGCGCTAAAAACTCGCAAAACCCAATTTTACACTTATGGGGTTTCTTTGGGACCCAATAAAACAGGCTTGTGGGGGTAAAATCCAAAAATTAATTTGTTTGTATTGTATGGCTAATTTTGATGAGAAGTTTTAAGGGGCAACTCGATACACCTAATATTGACTATTGTGTTCAAAATTTACAAAACGACTCCTTTTCTGATTGGAAATACATCTTAAACTTTATGGGGTTTGGTGGAACTCTTAAAATAATTATTTTAAAAAAACATCGATTTTTTTATAGTAATAATAATCTAAAAAAGATAAATAAATTGCATAAAACGTAGATTATAATAAAAAATAAAACGAGTATTTCCTTAAGCCGGTTGGCTAAAGACAAAAAAGAATAAAATAACTCACCTTCGTGTATAATATCCTAGCTTTTTTCAACACACACAAAAACTAACAACACAAGAATTATCGGCCACATTTTGTCACCCTTTCCGCGTCCAGCGCGTACAGGTTAAAGAATATAATAATGAGGGTAGTGAATGTAAAGGATGTAAAGTCTAAACTGATCGTGACTTGCGCCTCAGAGTTGAATATGCGCGCGTTGGATTGAAGCGCATGCGCATTTTGATACGACCGCACTGCGCATGCTTTGCATCGGCAGTTCATCGCGCGTTTTTTTTAAATGATTAAATGGAAAATCAAATGTTTATAATAAATAATCATTATAAAATTATTAGAACTCATTTTTATAATAATAGAAACACGAAATATTCCAAATTTCGTTATAAATATTGTTAACAAACGTTCGAAGAAAAAATATTAAATTTTGTACATTTTATTCCATTAGAAATAAACGAAAATTACAATAAAAGTGCATTTTTTGAAAAATAATTTTTCTCAAAGACTGAAAACTTCGATATATTTGTGATATGTTTGAATTATAACTTTAGCATGCAGAAAAGGTGAATGATCTTTTTTTTAATTTTTTAATTTTTAGAATGTTTATTAATTGTTATAATAAAATTCATTTTTATACGTTTTTCCCGCAAACATTTTTCACGGTCTTTGAAATTTTAAAAATCGAACACTAAAGGGACCTTCACTCATGTACGTAATTTTTACAAATTCGCAAAAAATTTCTCCTGAAAATTATCTTTTAAGTTATAAATTTTATTATTTGGTTGAAAATTTCGCAATTTTCTCAAAAAGATAACCATTTTGTTTACAGGTTCAACTGTTTTCTGAAAAGTTCATCTTTTTGGGTTTTATAAAACATTAACTGAAATATTTTTTATATAAAAACTATTTTTTCCGAAAATTTGTCTTTTTGATTTAAAAGTTAATTTATTGCAGTATAAATATTGCATCTTTCTTGGATAAAGCTGCAAATGTTTGGTTGAAAATTCAACTATTTGCTAGACTGTTTTTTTGAAAATTGGTCTTTTTAATTTTAAAAATTACCTGCTTTAGCAGAAATTACATCTTTTTCGGATAACAATGCAAATGTTTGGTTGAAAGGTCATACTTTTTGGTTGAAAATTTTGCTGTTTTGTTGGAAATTTAATTATTTCGTACAAAATTTACTTCTTGTTTACATTTAATATTGGGGTGTTAAAAAGGTGAATGCAATTTTTTCTGGATGAAAATTCAACTTTAAAAAAAAATTTTACTTAGAAAGTTTTCTATTTTAAGAGAAATTTGATTTTCTGAGATAAAAATTAAACTGCTTTGTTGAAAATTAAACTAATTTGTTAAAAAGTGATAGGTTATGGTTGAAAATTCTACTGTTTTGTTGACAATTGAACTATTTCGCAGAAAATTTATTTTTGGTTTAAAAATTATGTTTTGGTGGTGAAAAATGAAGTGAAATCTTTTATGAATAAGATTTTGACTTAATAAAAAATGTGTCGTTGTTTATTGAAAATTCATCTGTTTTAGTAAAAATTTCCACTTTTCTTGGATAACTAGAATTTTTTATCAGAAAATCCACTTATTCTTTGAAAATTTATCTTTTTGATTAAAAAAATCATCTTTATTAGTACAAATTTCTTTTTTTTTCAAATGCAACTTTTTGAATAAAAATTATTCTGCTTTGCCTGAATTTCTTTGTTGAAAATTAATTTTTGTATTAGTAAATTCAACTACTTGGGTAAAAGTCAATCCACATTATTGGAAATTAATTTTTTTGATTGAAGGCTTATTAGTTCGGTTAAAAATTTAACTGTCGAGTCGATTAAATTCCATTTTTTGACGATTGATCTTCCTTAGTTTGATATTTTCCTTTCCTGGTAAAAAAAGTAATCTTCTTGGTTTGAAATTTAAATTTTGTTGTGGAAAAATGATTCTTTTTTGTAGAAAATTATTTTTTGAGGAAGTAACTTCTTTTTTTTAAATTCAATTTCTGTGGAGAAAATTCGTCTTTTGGCTCTGAGGTTCACCAATTTAGATAAAATTGTATTTCTTTCTTGGCTGAAAAACCTTTATTTGTTGAAAATTGGTCCTTTCGGTTTTAAAATTACGTTTTTAATTGCGTTTTATAATTATGGTTTTAATTAAGAATATATTATTATGAAGTAATTTTTAAGTTGAAAATATTTTACAAAGTTTCAATAAGACGTTTCCATTTTTTAATGACTAAGGCTTTTAATATTGAAATTGTTTAATTTTTAACGCTAAAATCTGGAAATCCTTAAATTTCGAACTGATATTTATTAAATAAAAATGTGTTCTGTCAAAAATTTTCAACTTCAAACGCTATTAATTTTTAATTGTACAAGTCTTCAAGACAAAATTTCAAAATTGTTTAAATTTAACATTTAAACTTAAAAATGAAAATATAAATTGGGAAATCTTGTAAGTAAAAGATTTTTTAATTATGTATTCTAAAATGAATAATAGAATAATTGAAAAAGATAACAATTCACTTGCATTTCCTGGTTTCCCGGTCCAGCGGGCACCCCGAGAACATACTTCGATACATAATAGATGGTGAATAATTTTTTTCGTGAAAAAAAATATAAATGTTTAATTTGTTTATAACACTAAAATTAAGAATAAACAATATTTTTTGCTTTTTGTGTTTGCTCAGGTTGGGATTAAATTCAAGATGTCTGCACGCTGAGGGTCAAGGAATAATCCCAGTTGCAAGCGGTTGTACGTATTTGGATATTATTGTTTTCAAAGCTATTCGATTCAATAATAAAATGTATAGTTTTTTTATTGTTTTTAATTTTGTTAGGTTATTACATCATTAATTTAGAAAATGTTTAATAAAATTGTGTGAAGCAAATATAGTATTATTCATTGACCCTCGGCATTCAGACATCTTGCTTATCCGACGCATGCGCAGTGGTAGTTCGGGAGCAGAAACCTGATTGTTTGTGACTTTGGATGTCTGTCCAATTCTGTGATTCGTTTTTATGAAATTTATTTTTTTCTTCAATTAATAGAAGGTTTTGAAAATGACTTATGACTTGAAGAGTGAGGAGGATGTAAAGGAATATCTGAAGAACCTTCACACGGAATATAGTTTTGGTTGCTTGAGCGAAAAAAATCCAGAAGGTAAATGTTTCGGAAGATAACCACTTTCGGAAAGTTATTTTCTAAAATTTCTATTACTTTTCATTTAGTGTGTCATCTCCTCGGTGAATATTATGAAGCTATAAAAAGGGATTTTAAAAAAAGTGCCGAGATCCACAAAAACAATTGTGACAATTTTGATTATGGGAGAAGTTGTACAAAATACGGCCGATTCAGTGTCATGGGTAAGTGCCACATGTTTATTTTGATCGCCGGAGATCATGTACTGCGCATGTGTCTCATTGGCTCTAAATGGCGCGCTTTTTTTGAAATTAAGAAATGTTTAAATCATTTTTTTGTCGATAAATATATTCCAAAAAAATGAAATATAAATATAGACTAGAACAGTATAGAAATAACTCTGTTAATCTTTAAATTAATTATTACCAACAATTTTTATAAACAAAAAAGCCGTTTTTTGAATGAAATTATTCGAAAATAAATTAAGTGATTTTAAAACTAAATGTGAGGCATTAAATATCTCTGGCGTAATTGTTAATAACAATTTCTTTAATTAAATGTCTCAATTTTGGCTCTTGTAAGAAAAAATTATTTAATTTTAATTTTTCGTTGGAATAGCTTTTTTGGATACAAAAATTGAAGTTGATTGAGGGCAGTAAACAACTGCTTACATTATTTTTAATAACAATTTATATAAATAAATGTCTTAATTTACCATTTTCTTGTTGAAAAAAAGAATTTTTTCTTCATTTATATTTTTAATCATCTTATTTGTGATAATTAACCAACGTGATTGATAAAAAATTATGTGATCTAATTTTTATAAACAAATATATTCATGGAATTAAAAATAATTCAAGTAATTCCGGGAGTTTAGCCGAAATTGAAGAATTCAAGGAATCCAGAGGTTTCTCTGAATTCTCTAAAGTCCTTGAATTCTCTGAAATCTTGAGAATTGCATAAATTATCTGAAATCCTCGATTTATTTTAATTCCTGGAATTCTTCTCAATTCCTCCAAATTCTTTGCAATATTTTCAAGTCCTTGGAATTCGGAAAATTCTCCGAATTCAGGGAATTCCAAGGAATTAAACAAATTTAGAAGAATGCTAGAAATGCAAAGGATTCTCGGAATTGCTTAAAGTCCGTAAATTCTCAGAAATTTTCTAAATGATCTGAATTCTCTGAATTCATTCAATTCCTATGAACTCTTTCCATGATTTTAAACGCCTTTAAATTCAGAAAAAAGAAATCTTGCCTGAAATCTTGGACATTTTCCGTATTATTTGAAATCTTCTATTTCTCTGAATTTCCTGAAATCTCGAAATTATCTCAACTACTGAAATGATCCGGATACCTCTTAATTCTTTGCATTATATTGAAGTTCTTCGCACTCAGCAATTTCCACGAGTACAAGGAATTCAAATAATCGAGACAATTCCACGAATTAAAATAAAGCAAGAAATTAAGATAGTTCATGGAATTCGTAAGAACTCAGAAGATTTCAAGTAATTCAAAAGAATAAAAAAAAATTAAAAACACTTTTTTTCCTCAATTCTATTTTTCTTTTATTCAGGCGAGGGTTGCAAAAAAGATGCAAAGACAGCCTTCGAATATATGAAAAAAGGTTGCGAATTAAAAGATGAATCCGGATGCCTTTATGCCGGATTGCTGGCTTGTTCCAAAGACGACGTCGGAAGGTCCGACAAAAAAGCATTAGTTAACGAAGGAGTTGCTATGCTGGAAAAAGCCTGCAGCGAACTCAATGAGCCCAGAGCTTGCTTCTTTTTGTCCACAATTTACCTCGGCGGCATTTCTGGCTACTTTGAAAGAAACTTGCGGAAGGCCTACAAATTTTCATTGAAATGCTGCGAAAATGGAAATCCGTATGCCTGTGCAAATGTTGCGCAAATGCACGCTCGCGGAGAAGGAGCCGAGAAGAATAAAGAACTGGCCGACACTTTCCGCAAACGAGCTGTGGAACTCGAAAATGAGATGAAGAGCAATCGAGGAATTCAATTTCAACAAGGAATTGATACATGATAGGCGTTTAGTTTATGTTTTAAGATAGAGAATAAAATATATTGGATTTCGATTAAGACTGAGTTGTTTTTGCTTTTTTATTTTCCTCATCCCATCATTCCTCCTCTAAAACCTTTACCATATTCTCTTTTCAGCCAGTGCTACTGCGCCTGCGTTGGGGTCGCGCGCTGGTTGATCACACTTGGTGCGCAATTCAAAATTACTTTAAAAAACAATTAGGTTCACATAGAAACTATATATGTGACGAAGCTAAATTTGGGACCTTATTGATATCAGATAAAATCTGTGGCCTCCAGAATGTACGAAAGTACCGACTTCAAATATTGACATATGTTGTGCAGCAGCCGATATCTTCCATGTTTCTCCGAAAAAATATTTGAAAATTTCACAATTTCCTCTTAAATATATGCACAAAATTTGCACAGAATATAAATCAATTATATTAATTCCTTTATTGTCAAAAAAAGCATGAAAATCATTTTAAAAAACCCATTTGCCCCCTTAAAAAAATAAGTATTAAAAAATGCACAAGAATGTATAAAAATTGCGTAACTTTTGATCTCAGGCAAAACAAAAAATTGTTCATTATATTCTTTTTTTTGTTTATTTCGAACAATTCTTTCTAATTTTTTGTTCTTGTTTTGTTATAAATATATCATTTTTTATCTAATTGTTCTTCATTCTTTTTATTTACAGTAAAATTTATTATCAGGTTAATTAATTATTTAACAACAAAAAGTGAAAGATGATTCAACTAATATCTTTATATTAATTTCCCCGTCTCTTTTCTCTAATTGTTCATATGCCCCATTCCCTTTTTTATTCTTATCTCCTACTGTCCTCCGTTTCCATTATTCTACCTTTTTTAAACACTTCCGCTAACTCTCCTCCCTTTGCTTCCCTTACTACTTCCATGCCCTCTTTAGAACTTAAATGAACCTTTTGCGCTTTTTCTATCACCTCCTGTTTAGCACTAGAGACCACCTTATATATTTTTCTTGTAACCTCCTAATCTCTTCCCTTTCCTTCTATCCTCCTATCTCTGATCTGTACCTTCTAAAACCGGCATTGGGGAGTTATCGGACAGCCACATTCTCCAATATTTCTCCTATTCCCTATATCTGTTTCATTATACCTTTCATTTCCCTTCCATCTTCTAGTCCATACTTTTTCTCCCCTCCCTTCTTTTCTAAACCTCATTATCTTTGTCTTTCCTACAGGTTATACTTTTTCCCGTATAAGTATACTTCTCCATTCTTGTAATTAAGCCCATCCTAACAATCCTAATCCTTTTGTCTCTACTCCTTCCAAGTCGTCTTTAAATCTAAGAATGTTTTTATCATTACCCATATTTCCAATGAATCCTTTTATTTAACAAATAATTCAGAACATACGTTCATCACCATTCCTTTCCTAAACACTTCTCAGATTGCGTGGCTCTATCTTTTTTTTTCAATTTCTTTAATCTCTCCGATAAAACTGTTACATATAACTTACACAATGATGTGTAATAACGTCACTCTTCTATAATCTTCAAACTCCTTTCCTTTGATTTATTTCCATAATTGTGGCCGTCAATCTCCTCTCCATACTCTCTTGACCATCATCCGTGCGCATTCCTTTAGTTACCACCCATATTTCCAGACTTAAGAATCTAATCTATAATAGGTGTCTTTGCATCATTCATTATTTCTTTACTTGTTATGCTTTTTTTCTCGCCTCCTTCCCTTCTTTAGCGAGAGTAAGGCCCCTCTTTGCAAATCTATAAAATACTTTTTCTACTCTACCATCTCAATATGTTCACTCTTTTTCTTCTTCTTTCTCTCTATTGACTATATTCCAAGCTTAACTTCATTCCCTGACTACTTTCCGTCCTAGCCTTCTCCGCCTCTTCCTCAAAGCTTTTGTTTTCCTCTTTCTTCTTATTAAATTTCTCAGTTTACTTCTTTATTCTCCTATAATCTTCATTGCTTTCCCCTCTCCTCCATTTCCCTCCATCTTTTCTAAATTTCTTCTTCTCTTCACATTCCTTACCTTATTCACTTCTACTTCTTCCTTCACTAACTTCATTTTTTCCTGTACCCTCTTATACTCTTTTTATTTCTCCTATCATTATTTGCATCTCCTTAACATTTCCCTTTCCTATGTTTATATTATTAAGATTGTTCTTCTATCTATTGATTAAATCCCTCTGCTCGTTCTTTTTACTTAACCGAATTTCTATCCTAATTCTTCTCCATATTCCATTATTCCCAACACCTTAATTATTTCTTCCCTTGTTATGTTCTCTTCTGCTCTTTCTCTCTACTTTTTTCCTAACACATTCTTCTCCACCCCCTCTTTTTATTTCTCTATTGACTACCTTCCTAAACTCTTCTTCCATCTCGGTCCTAGCCTCTCCTCTCAATTCCACTCTCTATTTTTCTGTCTCGATAATTTTTTTTTAAATTTTCTTTCTGTATGGGCCCTGTATTCTCAACTTTGTCTTCCTCTTATCTTTTTTTTATCCATCGTTCCGTGTTTATATCTTTTTCCGGTGGTGTTCTTAATAATTGCAGACTTTCCTCAATCTTACCTTATGAGATATTTGGAAAAATGGGAGGTGGCACTAATGATGGAAACATGACTACAGAAAAATCTCGTATCATGAGAAAAGGGATTAGAGTAAGGAGATGGTTTCCAAGATGGCAGGCTAAAAATACAAAGAGGCAGACGAAAGAAGGTAGAGCGATGGGGGAATGGTGATGGGATTAAGAAAAAAATGTACAACCAGGAAGGATATGTAAGAGATAGAAGAAAAAGGATTAATAGTAGAAGAGGTAAAGTTGTAAGGATATATGTAAGATAGAGGGAGGGAGGGGGGAGGGTAATGTAAACAAAGATATGTGGGAAAAATCTGAGGAAGAGAACTGCTAGAAGAAAATTAAGGAGGGATCAAGTTTATAATAGGATTTGAAACCGAGAATAGGAGTTAGAGGAATGGAAAGGATGGGAAAGGGGAACAAGGCTCAGGAGCAAAGGAAAATGCAATAGATTATGTTATAGAGGAGGTATAAGAGTAATAAAAATGAGGATGAGACAAAAGTAAAGGCCAAAAGAACACAAAGAGAGGATTGGTCAATATTGGGAAAAGAAAAGTTCAAGGAAAAGGTAAGGAATAAAAAAAAAGAGAGGGAAATGTAAAAGAAGAGATGGAAGAGGTTAAGGAATGGAGAAAATGGTGTAAAAAATAGTAGAGAAGAACCTAGGAGATTGCAAACGTTCTAGAATTAATAGGAACATGTCAGGAAATTTGAAAGTAATTTTTAATTATTTATTTATTAAGATTTCTTATTATTATTAAAATACTATGGCTATAAATAAAAATAAAGTATCACAGACTTGTCCACTTGACTACAAATTGAGAATATTTAATCCCATGTTTCGGTCTGATACCGATTGTTCTTTTCCAAGAGGCTGATAAACTTTTCAGCCTCTTGTTCATTCATCTTCCCGAAATTCGTAGCCAAACTAACGAATTCCTCTCGCACGCTGTTTGGCATATTTTTAGAACTGCCCGCCAAGTAAATGTTGGCACCCTTGCTCAGAAATTCCCAGCACAGTTTTCCTTGCTGCCGAATGACATGCTGAACATATCTGGAATTAAAAATTATTCTTACACTCGAGAATATTCCAAATATTACATTTTATTTATTTATTTAACGTAATTTTTTATATCTTCCAAAAGAAAATCTTTGGAATTTGGGTCCTTTCCTTATTTATTTATTTATACCCATATACTTATTTATTATCCCAATGATTTACTCAATTTTCACTTAAAAATTGCTCTTTTTAAGTTAAAAAATTTATAAAAGAAACAAATATAAATTGAAAATTAATCAAATAAAACTGAAATATCAACTATTACAGTTTTGTTTCAATTTTTAATAAAATATTTAAATTTTCAGTTTTGAAAATTAATTTTCTCAGCCAAGAAAAAAAGGAGTTTTCAACTAAATGAATCTTAAAAAAGAACTTTTAAAAAAGTAGTTCAACTTTCAACCAAGTCTTTGAATTTTTAAAAAATAATTGATACTTAAATTTAAAAAAATAAAAAAATAAAAAGCAGTTGGATTTAACAAAAAACGAATAATAATATTTTTTACCAAGTAGTTGAATTTTCAAGCCAAAAATATATATTAAAAAAAAAAGTTAATTTTCCACTAACCCGCTGAATTTGCAACAAAATCGTTAAATTTTCAGTTTCAAGAATTAATTTTTTCATTAAATATAAAACGAGTTTTAAACTAAATTATTATTTTTTTAATTTAATAATTGATATTTAAAAAATTTTAATTTAAAATAAAAAACAGTTGGATTTAACAAACAAACAAAAAAAGAATCTTTAACACAAAAAGTAAACCCTAAAATAAAACCGAATAATTTTCAAAAATAAAATAGATTAACATTTACCCATCTCATTCTGTAGAAATTTCACCTTTTTGTCTAAAAAAAACTAACTATCTTGTTAAAAAATAATAGATTTTGGTTGAAAATTAACTTTTTTGTCGAATATTAAAGTTTTGTTAGAAAATTCGCATTTTAGGCTTGAAAATTCAACAATTTTGTTTAAAATTTAATTTTTTGTGCTGCAAAAATTAATTTTTGAAACTGAAAATTTAACTATTTTCTCTAAAATTCAGCTGGTTGGTAGAAAATAATTTTTTAGTTAAAAATTAAATTATTTTGTTGAATATTCATCTTTTTAGTTTGAAAATTCATTTCTTTCTGTAGAAATGTCACCTTTTTGGAATAAAAAAGCAAAAAAATGCTTAAAATTGAATATATTTTAGTTGAAAATTAACTTTTTAGATAAAAATTTATATTCTTGGGTTGAAAATTAATCTGTTTTATTTAACAATTTAAGTACTTTGTTCAAAAAAAGAAAGAATTTTGAAGAGAGTAGTTCAACCTTTAACCTAGAAGTTAATTAAAAAGAAAGATTAATTTTCAACCAAATAGTTTCATTTTTAACATAACAATTAACTGCTTTTCTACAATTAATTCTTTTGCATAAAACACATCAACCACGAACAAAATAGTTAAATTTTCTACAAACTGGTTGAATTTTCAACCCAAAAGTATAAATTTTAAATACAAAAGTTAATTTTCCACCAACAAGCTGAATTTTCAATAAAATAGTTAAATTTTCCGTTTCCAAAATTAATTTTTCAGCATAGAAAAAACAAATTTTTAACAAAATAAATCCTTAACCAAAAACTAAAGAATGTTTAAGAAAGTAGTTCAATTTTCAATCATGAAAGTGAATTTTTTAAAATTTCTAATTGATATTTAAAAAAAAAATTTTAATTTTCAACAAAATATTTAAATTTTGAGTTTCAAAAATTAATTTTTCAGCAAAGAAAAAACAAATTTTTAACAAAATAAATCCTCAAGCAAAAAATAAAGAATGTTCAAGAAAGTAGTTCAATTTTCAACCAAGAAATTGAATTTTTTTAAATTTCTAATTGATATTTAAAAAAAGATATTTAAATTTTGAGTTTCAAAAATTAATTTTTCAGCAAAGAAATAAGGAATTTTTAACTAAATAAATTCTCAGAAGAATAAAGAATTTTTTAAAAGTAGTTTAATTTTCAACCCAGAAGTTGATTTTTCAACAAACAAACAAATGTAGTACTTGATATTAAAAAAAAAAACAACAATTTAATGAAAAATAAAAACAGTGTGATAAAAAAAAACGAATCTTCAATAAAATACCTTAATTCAGAAATAAAGCAGATTAATTTGAAACCAAACAGTTTAATTTTAAACCACAAAAATTTATTTTATACTAGTAAAAAACGATTTTTCCACAAAATACATCAATTTTGAACCAAATTGGTGAATCCCTAAGCCGAAAATACCGATTTTCAACAAACTAGTTGATTTTTCAACTAAAAAAGATGAATTTTCAAACTAAAAAAAATGAATATTCAACAAAATAGATGAATTTTTAAGTAAAAAAATTAATTTACCACTACTACTAATATTTTTTACCAAGTATTAAAATTTTTAAACCAAAAATATAAATTTTCAGTATCAAAAATAAATTTTTCAGCAAAGAAAAGAAAGAAATTTTAACTAAATGAATAATCAACAAAAAAAAAAGTATTTTTAAAACAGTAATTCCAATTTAAACAAAGAAATTGAATTTTGAAAAAAAAATGTATTAATTGATGTTTAAAACAAAATTTTAACTAAAATAAATAAAATTTGGATTACAAAAAAACGAATCTTCTACAAAATCCTTAAATCCTGAAATAAAACAGATATATTTTCAAAAAGTAGTTGCATTTTCAAGCAGACAAATTTATTTTCTACCAATAAAAACAATTTTTTGGCAAAATACATAAATTTCAAACGAAATAGTTCAATTTTCTAGAAAACTGATGACTTTCCCTACAAACCAGCTTAACTTTAAACCCGAGAATATAAATTTACAACAAACAAGTCAGTTTTTAACCAAAATAGATTAAATTTTAATTATATAGTTGTTTTTTAACCGAAAAGGTGAAATTTATATAGCAGTTAAGTTTTTCATTTTGAATTTTTTGAATTTTCAATTTTCAACAAAATAGTTCAATTGTTAGTCACAAAAATAAATTTTCAACTAAATGAATATTCAAACAACAAAAAATGAACTTTTAAGAAAGTGGTTAAAATTTTAATTTAGAGGAGTTGAATTAAAATTAATAATAATAATAAAAATCCTGAAATAAAACAGACTAATTTTCATCCATATAGTTGCTTTTTTAACTGAAAAAGGGGAAATTTCTATAGAAATAGATGAATTTGCAAAATAAATATTCAACAAAATAGTTGAATTTTTAAATAAAAAAATTAATTTTCCACTACTGCTCATATTTGGTACTACGTAGTTGAACCAGTTGAATTTTCAATAAAATGGTTAAATTTTCAGTTTTAAAAATTAATTTTTCAGCAAAGAAAAAACGAATTTTTAACTGAATGAATCATAAAAAAATTTTTTTTTAAGAAAGCAGTTTAACTTTCAATCAAGAAATTGAATTTTTAGACAAAAATGTACTGATATTTAAAAAAAATTTAGTTTACAATAAAAAGCAGCTGGCTTTAAAGAAAAAACTAATCTTCAAAAAAAAAAAAAAAAACTAGAAATATTAACTTTTCACTATTAATAATATTTTGTATCAAGTAGTTAAACTTTTAAACCAAAAAGAATTTTTAAGAAAGTAGTAAAACTTTCTTAAACATTTTTTTCTTGGTTGAGGATTCATTTAGTTAAAAATTCGTTTTTTCTTTAATGAAAAATTAATTTTTGATACTGAAAATTTAACCATTTCGTTGAAAATTCAACTTGTTGGTGGAAAATTATTTTTTTGGTTGAAAATTTATATTTTTGGATTAAAAATTTAAATACTTGGTAAAAATATTAATAGTAATGGAAAATGAATTTTTTTACTTAAAAAATCATCTATTTTGTTGAATATTCATCTTTTCAGTTTAAAAATTCATATTTTCGAGTTGAAAAATCAACTAGTTTGAGGAAAATCGGTATATCTGCTTGATTTCAGCACTTAGGTATTTTATTGAAGATTGGTTTTTTTAAATCTCAGTGTTTTTATTTTAAATTAAATTGCTTTTTTTAATATCAAGATTCATTTAGATGAAAATGCGTTTTTTGTTACTTAAGAATTAATTTTTGAACTTGAAAATTTCACTATTTTGTTGAAAATTCATCGGTTTGGTGGAAAATTAACTTTTTTGTTGAAAAATTATATTCTCGGGTTCAAAATTCAAATATAATTTATGGAAATTTGTTATTTTTGTCAGGAAAGTTTCCCAATTTTGTAGAAAATTGAACTATTTTGTTCGACATTTATGTATTTTGTGGAACAATCATTTTGACTGGTAAAAAAAAATTGTTGTTCTTAAAAATGAAACTATTTGGTCAAAAATTAATCTGTTTTATTTCAGGAATAAAAGTATTTTGTTGAAGATTCGTTTTGTTTTTAATTCAAAAGTTTTTTTATTTTAAGTTAAAATATTTTTTTGAAATATCAATTAATACTTTTTTTTTGTTGAATATTCATTTTTTTAAATCTAACTGTTATTTATTTTAAATTAAAAATTCATTTTAGTATCAACTATTACATTTTTTTAATTAACTTCTGGGTTAAAGGTTGAATTACTTTCTTAAAAGTTCTTTCTTTTTGTTGACCAAATACTTCAATTGTTAAATAAAACCGATTAATTTTCAAACCGAGAATATACATTTTTAACAAAAATGTTAATTTTCAACTAAAATATATTAACTTTTAAGCAGATAGTTGCTTTTTTAATCCAAAAAGGTGACATTTCTACAGAAAGAAATGAATTTTCAAACTAAAAAGATGAATATTCAACAAAATAATTTAAGTTTTAACTAAACAAAAATCATTTTTCGCTATTTCTAATATTTACTACCAAGCAGTTGAATTTTTAACCCAAAAAATTAAATTTTCAGCAAAAAAAAAATTAATTTTCCATCATCCAGCTGAATTTTCGAGAAAATAGGTAAATTTTTAGTTTCAAAAATTAATTTTCTCAGCAAAGAAAAAATAAATGTTTTAACTCAATGTATCTTCAACAACAAAAAAAGAATTTTTAAGATAGTAGTTCAAGACAAAATATGAATTCTCAACAAAATACATAAATGCGGAATCAAATACTTGAAATTTTCAAACAAAATAATAAAAATTTTCTACCACAAGCACTATTTTGTAAAAAGTAATTGAAATTTCAACCCGATAATATAAATTTTCAATAGAAAAGTTGATTTTGAATCAAATCAATCGAAATTTCAACCAAGGAGTTAAATTTTCATTTAAAAATATTTTTTTAAAGCAAAAAACACGAATTTCCAAATAAAATTATGAATCTTCAACTAAAAAAATAAAAAATAAATTTAAAAACAGTTGGAAACAAATCGGAATAACGAAAATTAAAAAAAAATTAAATTCTCAACTAAAAAAATGAAATTTTAAACCAATTGATTCAATTTTCTACAAAATTGTTGAATTTTCAAGCTTAAAATACGAATTTTCTAGAAATACTTTAATATTCGACAAAAAAATTAATTTTCAAAGAAAATAGATTATTTTTTAACAAGATAGTTAATTTTTTAAAACAATAAGGTGAAATTTTTACAGAACGAGATGGTTAAAAGTTCATCTATTTTATTTGAAAATTATTATTGAATTTTCAAACAAAAATGTATTAATTTATATTTAAAAAAAAGACATTTTAATAAAAAATAAATAACAATTGGTTTAAAAAAAATGAATCTTCAACCAAATACTTAAATTCTGAAGAAAGGCAGATTAATTTTCAAACAAATCGTTTCAGTTTCCAAATCAAAAATTGATTTTATACCAGTCAAAACGATTTTTCCACAAAATACATAAATTTTTAAGAATATAATTCAATTTTCTACCAGATTGGTCAATTTTCGAGCCAAAAATACGAATTTTGTTTACAAACCATTTGAATGATCAACCATAGAATATAAATTTTACAACAAAAAAGTAAATAAAAAAAATATTTTAATTGAAAATAAAAGCAGTTGGATTTAACAACGTAAAAAAACGAATCTTCAACATAATACTTAAATCCCGAAAAAAAACCCGATTAATTTTCAATCAAGTAGTTGCACTGTCAACCAAAAAATTTATTTTCTACACAAAAAAAAACAAACAAACAATTTTTCAATAAATTGCATAAACGTGGAACGAAACAGTTAAATTTTCAGGCAAAACTGATGAATTTTCCTACTAAGCAGTTGAATTTTAAGCCCGAGAATTATTACAATGAATTAATTTACATCAAAAAAGTTAATTTTTAACCAAAATAAACTGAATTTTTTAACTAAAATAGATTATCTTTTAACCAGATAGTTGCTTTTTAACTCAAAAAGGTATTATTTCTACAAAAACAGATTAATTTTTAAACTAAGAAGATCAATATTCAACAAAATAGTTGAATTTTTAATTAGAAACATTAATTTCCCACTATTAATAATATTTTGTACCAAGTAGTTAAATTTTTAACCCAAAAATCTCAATTTTCAACAAAAAAATTAATTATCCACCAAACAGTTGAATATTCCACAAAATAGTTAAAGTTTGAGTTTCAAAAATTAATTTTTCAGCAAAGAAAAAAAGGTTTTTTTTAACTAAATGTTTCCTCAACAAAAAAAAAATTTAAGAAAGTAGTACAACTTTCAACCAAGAAATTGAATTTTCAAACAAATTTATTAAGTCATATTAAAAAAAACATTTTAATCTAAAATAAATAACAATTGAATTAAAAAAAATGAATCTTCAACCAAATACTTCAATCATGAAGTATGCCAGATTAATTTTCAAAACAAATAGTTTCATTTTCAAGCAGAAAAATGGATTTTCTACCAATAAAAACAATTTTTCTACAAAATACATAACTTTTAAAGAAAATAATTCAGTTTTCTACTAAATTGGTCAATTTTTAAGCCAAAAATATGAATTTTTTTTTTTACAAAACAGTTGAATTTTTAACATCAGAATATAAATTTACAACAAAAAAGTTTATTTAGAACCAAAACAGATTAATTTTTAACCAGATAGTTGCTTTTTTAATCCGAAAAAATATTTTTTCTGCAAGAACAGATGAATTTTTAAACTAAAAAGATGAATATTAAACAAAATAATTAAATTTTTAAATAGAAATATTAAGTTTTCACTATTGATAATATTATGTACCAAGTATTTAAATTTTTAACCCAAAAATCTTAATTTTCAACAAAAAAATTAATTTTCCACCAAAAACTTGATTTTTCAACAAAATAGTTAAAGTTTCAGTTTCAAAAATTAATTTTTCAGAAAAGAAAAAACGAATTTTCAACTAAATTAATCCTCAAAAAAAAGAATCATTTTTAAGAAAGTAGTACCACTTTCAACCAAGAAATTGAATTTTCAAAAAAAAAAAAAATATATTAATTCATATTAAAAAAAAACATTTTAATCTAAAATAAATAATAATTGGTTTTAAAAAATGAATTTTCAGCCAAATACTTCAATTCTGAAGTAAGGCAGATTAATTTTCCAAATAAATAGTTTCATTTTCAAGCAGAAAAATTGATTTTCTAACAATAAAAACAATTTTTTGACAAAATGCATAAATTTCTAAGAAAATAATTGAATTTTCTACCAAATTGGTCAATTTTCGAGTCAAAAATACGAATGTTTGATTAATTTTTAATTATTATTATTAATTTTTAATTATTTAGTTGTCTTTTAATCCTAAAAATATTTTTTCTCCAAAAACAGATGAATTTTTAAACTAAAAAGATGAATATTAAACAAAATAGTTGAATCTTTAAATAGAAATATTAATTTTTTACTATTAATAATATTTTGTACCAAGTAGTTAAATTTTGAACCCAAAAATCTAAATTTTCAGTTTCAAAAATTATTTTTTTAGCAAAGAAAAAACGAATTTTTAACTAAATGATTTCTCAACAAACAAAATAAATAATTTTTAAGAAAGTAATTCAACTTTAAACAAAGAAATTGAGTCTGAAAAAATGTATTAATTGATATTAAAAAAAAAAACATTTGAATTTAAAATAAATAACAATTGGATTTAATAAAAATAAATCTTCAACCAAATACTTAAATCCTGAAGTAAGGCAGATTAATTTTTAAAAAATTAGTTTCATGTTCAACATCAAAAATTGATTTTATACCAGGAAAAACCATTTTTCCATAAAATAAATAAATTTTGAAGAAAATAATTTTATTTTCTACCAAATTGGTGAATTTTCGAGCCAAAAATATGATTTTTTTACAAACTAGTTGAATTTTCAACCCCAGAACATAAATTTACAACAACAAATTTAATTTTTAAACAAATAAATTGAATTTTTAACTAAAACAGATTAATTTTTAACCAGAAAGTTGCTTTTTTAACCCAAAAAGGTAACATTTCTATACAAAAATATAAATATTCAACAAAATATTTGAATTTTTAATTAGAAACATCAATTTTCCACTATTAATAATATTTTGTACCAAGTACTTAAATTTTTAACCGAAAAATATCAATTGTTACCCAAAAATGAATTTACAAAAAAAAAGCTTTAATTTAAAATAAAAAGCAATTAGTTTTACAAAAAAAGTGATCTTAAAAAAAACTTGAATCCTGAATAAAACAGATTAATTTTTCAAACAAATAGTTTCATTTTCAAAAAAAAAATTGATTTTATACCCGCTAAAACGATTATTTTGAAACAAAATAGATTATTTTTTAACCAGATAGTTGCTTTTTTAATCTGAAAAAATATTTTTTCTGCAAAAACAGATGAATTTTTAAATTAAAAAGATGAATATTAAACAAAACAGTTGAATTTTTAAATAGAAATATTAATTTTACACTATTAATAACATTTTGTACCAAGCAGTAAGCTTTTTAAACCAAAAATCTAAATTTTCAAAAAAAAATTAATTTTCCACCAAACAGTTGAATTTTCAACAAAATAGTTCAACTTTCAGTTTCAAAAATTAATATTTTAGCAAAGAAAAAACGAATTTTCAAACAAACAAAATTTATTAATTCATATTAAAAAAAAATTTCATCTAAAATAAATAACAATTGGATTAAAAAAAAGAATCCCCAACAAAATACTTAAATCCTGAATAAAGCAGATTAATTTTTAAAATAAATAGTTTAATTTTCAGCAACAAAAATTGATTTTATACCTGTAAAAACGATTTTTCCACAAAATACATCAATTTTTAAGAAAATATTTAAATTTTCTACCAAGTTGGTCCATTTTCGAGCCAAAAAAAGACTTTTTTTTACAAAACAGTTGAATTTTCAACCCCAGAATATAAATTTACAAACGAAAAGTTAATTTTGAACCAAAATAGATTAATTTTTAACCAGATAGTTGCTTTTTTAATCAGAAAAAATATTTTTTCTGCAAAAACAGATAAATCTTTAAACTAAAAAGATGAAAATTAAACAAAATAGTTAATTTTTAACCAAAAAATCTCAATTTTCATTAAAAAAATTAATTTTCCACCAAACAGTTGAATTTTCAACAAAACAGTTAAACTTTCAGTTTCAAAAATGAATGTTTTAGCAAAGAAAAAATGAATTTTTAACTAAATGATTTCTCAGCAAACAAACAAAATAATTTTTAAGAAAGTAGTTCAACTTTCAACCAAGAAATTGAATTAAAAAAAAAATTTATTAATTGATATTAAATAAAAAAATTTCATCTAAAATAAATAACAATTGGATTAAAAAAAAGAATTTCCAACAAAATACTTAAATCCTGAATAAAAAAGATTAATTTTTCAAACAAATAGTTTCATTTTCAACAACAAAAATTGATTTTATACCCGCCAAAACGATTAATTTTGAACCAAAACAGATTATTTTTTAACCAGATAGTTGCTTTTTTAATCCGAAAAAATATTGTTTTTTGCAAAAACAGATGAATTTTTAAACTAAAAAGATGAATATTAAACAAAATAGTTGAATTTTTAAATAGAAATATTAATGTTCCACTATTAATAATATTTTGTACCCAGTATTTAAATTTTTAACCCAAAAATGAATTTACAAAAAAGGAAGTAATAATTGTTATTTAAAAAAACATTTTAATTAAAAATAAAAAGCAGCTGGATTTAAAACAAGAAAAAAATAATCTTCAACAAAATACTTGAATCCTGAAATAAAACAGATTAATTTTCAATTAAAATAGATTAATTTTTAACCAATTAGGTGCTTTTTTAATCCAAAAAGGTACAATTTCGATATAACAAGATAAATTTTCAACCTAAAAAGATAATTATTAAACAAAATAGTTGTATTTTCAACAACAAAAAAAATAACTTTTTGGATAAATCGAACCCTGACTTAAACTAAAAAACAATTCTCAAATAAACTCACACTTTATCCTCCTGATCGCGGGAAAAAGCGCAGAAAATCCTCAAATTATAATCCCTCGCCAGTTTCTCAAAATCCTCTCGACAATGATAATCCTTCTCCCGATTTCTGCATCCAAAAAAGAGCAAAACATCCTTCAAATGACCGTCCGCAGCCGCCTTCTCCATGATCAATGATCTGAAGGGCGCCACCCCAGTCCCGGGTCCAATCAAAATCATTGGCTTGTCCCAATCAAATTTAAAAGTTCCTCTCTGAATCCAATAAATCAGCGAATCACCGGCCCCCAGTCGCGCCAACCAATTCGAGCACAGGCCCAGTCTCGGCTCCACCATCTTCGTTTTGTAGTTAACAACCGCCACCAAAATCTCCGTCGCATCCTCACCTAACCTCAAACTCGAAGCTATACTGAATGCCCTCGCTTTTATCGGCGACATAATTTCAAAAAGGACCTCCAGACTTATTCTCCTCGTCGTGTTCGGAAAATCGCCTAAAACTTCGACAATATTCCGCCTGGGTCGATTCACGTAGCTGAAGAGTTCCTCCTGTCCACCAGCTGTCGTAAACTCTATCAACTTCTCCTTCTCCAACTCATTATCGCTGATGAAAGCTAAAGTTTGAATCGTCGACCTCCTGGGCTTGAAATTCAGATCCCAGTATTGCTCGACGATCTCCTTGAGCTTCAAGTCCTGCTGGAGAACTGAGGGAACTTTGATCTCCTTCTCGGAAACTCGGATCATCGCCTCCGGATCCAAATTCACGTCGTTGTCGCTCAAGACTTTGAAGAATTTTTGCACCTGCTCTTCGGAATTTTTGGGTCTTATGTAGACAACATCTCCTGGAGAATATTCAACACCCGGAGTTTTTAATTTGATCAAACGAACGTCCTGGAAATGATCATCGGCAGTTGTTCTTCGATTCTCGAGAACTGTTGCCACTTTTACGGATTCGCTGATCAGAGTTTCGCGGGCATAAATATCGGTGATTTTACTATTTTTTTCTACTTCCGAGTGCTTCAGGAGGTTGATTTGAAATCTTTGAATGACGGGATTCTCAAAATTTAGAATGCTCGTTACGGGAATGGAAAAGGTCTCGGAGAATTTTGTCCAGAGATCCTGGACCCAGGAGTTGACGACTGCGTCGATTCCAAGGTCGTGCTGATCATCGGCCAATCCGATTGGAATTAATTCGATGCCACCGAGTTGGCCGAGTCTTTTGTTCAGTTTTTTTGCGGCAAAGTTAAATTTTTGATAGGAACTGTCGCCGAGACCTAGAACGGCATATTTCAGGTGGATTAGGGAATTCGTGGGGAGGTTTTTACGGAGTAAAAATTTCCAGAAACGTTTCATGTTTGTGGGAGACTCTCCTTGGCCGGTTGTCGAAACAACGAAAATTACGAGGCTTTCGGATAATAAATTCGCGATGTTGTATTCGTCCATTGAGGAGACGGAGCATTTCAGGTTGTTCCTGAAAGAGAATTCATTTTAGATGGCAAAACACGAATCGCGATTGTTTCATAAATTAATAATCCTAGACTATTAGGAAAACTTTTTTTTTTAACAAAATAGATACAATTTTAAATAAAAACAATAATTTTTAACCAAATAGTTCAATTTTCAGTGTCAAAAATTAGTTTTTCAGCAAACAAAACACGATTTTTTAACTAAATAAATCTTTTTAAAAAAATTAGTTAGAAAAAATTGAATTTTCAACTAAAATTATAAATCTTCAACTAAAAAAAAAATCAAATTTTGATCAATTATTTCAAGTTGCAACAAGAATGTTTTATTTTCAAAATAAAGAGATAAATCAACTTGTTTTATTTTCAACAAAATAGTTCAACCAAAAATATAAATGAAAAAAAATCATAAATTTGGAACCAAATAATTGAAAATTTCATTGAAAATATTAATTTTTCAGACAAAAACGAATTTTCAAATAAAATTATAAATCTTCAAAATTAAAACCAATTAATTTTTAATAAATTAGTTCAAGTTGCAACGAAGGAGTTTTATTTTCAAAATCAAGAGATAAATAAACTTTTTTCTATAACAGGATTAAAATAAATATGTTGTATTTTAACACTTTTAAATAAAAAAATTAATTTTTAACCAAATAGTTGAATTTTCTAACAAAATAGTTGCTTTTTTAACCAAAAATGGGGGAAATTTCTGCAGAAAGAGAAAAATGTTCAAACTAAAGAGATTAATTTTCAAACTAAAAAGATGAATGTTCAACAAATTAGTAGAATTGTCAATCCAAGAATAAAAATTTTCAACAAAAGAGTTAAATTTTTGTTTACAAACATTAATTTTTAAGAAAAAAAAACGAATTTTCAACTAAAATTATAAATCTTTAAAGAAAAAAATTTAATTTTGATAAATTATTTCAAGTTGCAACATGGCTGTTTAATTTTCAAAATAAAGAGATAAATAAAATTTTTTTATTTTCAACAATATAGTTCAACCAAAAATATAATTTTTTTAAAAATACATAAATTTGAAACCAAATAATTGAAATTTTCAACCAATCAATTGAATATTCAATAAAAAAGTTAAATTTTTATTTAAAAATATTAGTTTTTATGAAAAAGAACACGATTTTTCATCTAAACTTATAAATCTTTAACTAAAAAAATTAAAATTTGATAAATTATTTAAAGTTGTAACAATGAAAATTAATTTTCAAAATAAATAGATAAATAAACGTATTTTCAATTGTATCTATAGCAGGATAAAAATAAATATGTTGTATTTTCACACTTTTAAATAAAAAAATTAATTTTTAAACAAATAGATAAATTTTCAGTTTCAAAAATTAATTTTTCAGTAAAGGAAAAACGATTTTTTAACTAAATATATCTTTAAAAAAAGGACTTTTAAGAAGCAGTTCAAGAAAAAATGTAATGTAAATTTTCAACAAAATAGTTGAATTGTTATTTAAAAATATTAATTTTTAAGAAAAAAAACAGTTTTCAACTAAAAAAATCAACTTTTGATAAATTAGTTCAAGTTGAAACAAGGATGTTTAATTTTCAAAATAAAGAGATAAATAAACTTTTTTTATTTTCAACAAAATACTTCAACCAAAAATATAAATAAAAAAAAAATAAAAAAATTTGGAAAAAAATCATTGAAATTTTCAACCAATCAATTGAATATTCAACAAGAGCTAAATTTTCATTGAAAATATTAATTTTTTAGAAAAAAACGAATTTTCAAATAAAGTTACAAATCTTCAAATTAAAAAAAAATAACTTTTAATAAATTAGTTCAAGTTGCAACAAAGGAGTTTAATTTTCAAAATCAAGAGATAAACCAACGTTTTTTCAATTGTATCTATAGCAGGATTAAAATAAACATGTGGTATTTTCACACTTTTAACACTTTTAAATAAAAAAATTAATTTTTAACCAAATAATTACATTTTCAGTTTCAAAAATTAATTTTTCAGCAATGAAAAAACGATTTTTTAACTAAATAAATCTTTAAAAAAAGAACTCTTAAGAAGTTGCAACAAGGATGTTTAATTTTAAAAATAAAGAGATAAATCAACTTTTTTTTCAATTTTTTTCTATAATAGGAGTTAAATTTTTATTTAAAAATATTAATTTTTAAGAAAAAAAACCAGTTTTCAACTAAAATTATAAATCTTCAACTAAAAAAAATCAACTTTTGATAAATTAGTTCAAGTTGCAACAAAGGAGTTTAATTTTCAAAATAAAGAGATAAATCAACTTTTTTTTATTTTCAACAAAATAGTTCAATCAAAAATATATATTAAAAAAAAAAAATACAAAAAAATTGGAACAAAATAATTCAAATGTTCAACCAGTAAATTGAATATTCAAAAAAAAGAGTTAAATTTTCATTGATAAATATTAATTTTTAAGAAAAAGACTAATTTTCAATTAAAATTATAAATCGCCAACTAAAAAAAAATCAACTTTTGATAAATTAGTTCAAGCTGCAACAAGTATATTTAATTTTCAAAATAAAGAGATAAATCAAATTTTTTTCGATTGTCTCTATAATAGGATTAAAATAAATATGTTGTATTTTCAATCTTTTAACACTTTTAAATTTAAAAAATTAAGTTTTAACCAAATAGTTAAATTTTCAGTTTCCAAAATTAATTTTTCAGTAAATAAAACACGTTTTTTTACCTAAATAAATCTTTAAAAAAAATCTCTTAAGAAGTAGTTCAAGCACAAATATAATATAAATTTTCAACAAAAGAGTTTAATTTTTGTTTACAAATATTAATTTTTAAGAAAAAAAACTAATTTTCGAATAAAATGATAAATCTTTAAATAAAAAAATTAAATTTTAATAAATTAGTTCGAAGTGCAACGAATGAGTTTAAATTTCAAAATAAAGGGATAAATCCACTTTTTTAGATTTTTTCTATAATAGGATTAAATAAATATGTAGTATTTTTACACTTTTAACACTTTTAAATAAAAAAATTAATTTTTCAGTAAAGGAAAAACGACATTTTTACTACATAAATCTTTTTAAAAAAACGAACTCTTAAGAAGTGGTTCAAGAAAAAATATAATGTAAATTTTCAACAAAAGCGTTAAATTTTCATTTAAAAATATTAATTTTTAAGAAAAAATAATAATTTTCAACTAAAATTATAAATCTTCAGCTAAAAAAATTAAAATTTGTTCAAGTTGCAACGAAGGACTTTAATTTTCAACATAAAGAGATCAATTTTCAAAGAAAAAGGTAATAGTTTATAATTAAAAATATATATATATATATATATATATATATATATATTTCAATATGAAATAAAAAAAAAGATGGAAATGAATTGGAAATATGAATTTTCAACAAAATTCTTGAATTCTCAACTAAAAAGAATTAATTTTTTAACCAAATAGTTGAATTTTCTAACAAAATAGTTGCTTTTTTAACCAAAATGGGGGAAATTTCTGCAGAAAGAGAAGAATTTTCAAACTAAAGAGATGAATTTTCAAACTAAAAAGATGAATGTTGAACAAATTAGTAGAATTGTCAACCCAAGAATAAAAATTTTCAACAAAAAAGTTAATTTTCTACCAAACAGTTGAATTTTTAACAAAAGAGTTAAATTTTTGTTTACAAATATTAATTTTTATGAAAAAAACTAATGTTAGAATAAAATGATAAATCTTTAAATAAAAAAATTAAATTTTAATAAATTAGTTCAAAGTGCAACGAATGAGTTTAATTTTCAACATAAAGGGATAAATCAAATTTTTTCGATTTTTTCTATAATAGGATTAAATAAATATGTAGTATTTTTACACTTTTAGCACTTTTAAATTAAAAAAAATTAATTTTTAACCAAATAGTTAAATTTTCAGTTTCAAAAATTAATTTTTCAGCGAAGCAAAAAGATTTCGTAACTAAATGAATTTAAAAAAAAAACGAATTTTAAGAAAGTAGGTCAACAAAAAATACAAATTTTCAATAAAATACATAAATTTGGAAACAAATATTTGACATTTTCCAACAGAACAATTAATTTTTTACCACCAACACTATTTTCTGCAAACTAGTTGAATTTTCAACCCGATGATGTAAATTTTCAATAGAAAAGTCAATTTTCAACCAATCAATTAAATTTTCAACAAAATAGTTAAATTTTTGTTTCAAAATATTAATTTAAAAGAGAAAAAAAATGTCATCCAAAATTATAAATCTTTAACTAAAAAAATTAAATTTTGATACATTATTTCAAGTTGTAACAATGAAAATTAATTTTCAAAATAAATAGATAAATCAAAAGTTTTTTCGATTGTATCTATAACATGATTAAAATAAATATGTTGTATTTTCAACAAAAAATATACATTTTTAACTAGAAAAATTAATTTTTAGCAAAATAAATTAAATTTAAAACAAATACATAGTAACTTTTTTGTCCAAATAATTTTCTGCTATAACACGAATTCTTAACAAAATATTTACATTTTCAGTTTAAAAAGTTAATTTCTTAAACGAAAAAAAAATAATTTTCAACGAAATAGTTAAAGATTTAACTAAAAATGATGAATTTTCAACAAAAAAATGGAACAGTTAAGGTTTCAGTTGAAAAAATTAATTGTCAACGAAAAATATATTAATTATCAACAAAATAGTTCTTTTTTCAACTCAAAAATATGATCTTTCAACAAAAAATACCATTTTCCAGTAAAAAGTTAAATTTCTCATAAAAAAATTTAATTTTCTGGGGAATAGTTAAATTTTTAGAAAAGTAGTTTAATTTAAAACCAAATAGTTGCGGTTTCAAGCCATGAAGTAAAATTTTCTACAAAGCAGGGGCATTTTCAGTCCGAAAATATGAATTCAATTCATTTGGTTTAAAATTCCTGTATTTTATTGAAAATTTGAATTTTTGGGAGAATATTTACCCTTCTTTTCGTTTGAAAAATTGATATTTTTTAGTTGAAAATTTATATATTTTATTGAAACTGTATCTTTTTGGTGGAAAATTCATCTTTTGGGTTTAAAACTGAATTATTTTGTGAAGAATACATGTTTTTTAAATGACTGATTAACTGGAAAATTAATTCTTCTACTTTTGTTTAAAAAATAATTTTTTGGATGAAAAAAAATATTTTAGAAACCATTTTTTTGCAATAATATTATTCATTTTCTAGGTATATGCTCGGCTTTATACATAGAAGAATGTAGAAATTGGGATAAATTTTCAATAGAAGAATTAATTTTCAACAAAATAGTTAAATTTTAATTTCAAAAACTAAAAAAATTCAACCTAAGAAATTAATTTTCTACAAAAAAATATATTTCTAGAAAATACATAAATTTTCAAGCAAATAATTCATTTTTCTACTAAAATGTTGAATTTTCACAACGGAAATACGATTTTTCTATATTTTGTAAAATATATTCGACAAAAATTTTGGGTTTCAGCCAAAAAAGACAAATTTTCAACAAAACAGTTGAATTGTGAACCAAAATAGAATAATTTTCAACCACATAGTTACTTTTTGAAATAAATAGTTAAATTTTCTACCAAAAAGATGAATTCTCAACGAAATATGCACATTTGGAATCAAAATGTTGAGTTTTCAACCAAGAAGGTAAATTTTCATTTAAAAATATTCAATTTTCATTAAAAATTACAAATTTTCAACAAAACAGTTAATTCCTCAAACAAAAATAGACTAATTTTTAACCAAACAGATTATTTTTAACTATAAATAGTTAAGTTTTCAACCAACACTATGATTTTTCAACAATGTTATAAATGTCATCAATAAAAAACTAACCTCTTGGCACTTTTCCAAATCTGTTCTGCTGTGTCCTGAGCAGTTCCGGTTTCACTTCCATACAGTATCGTGACATTCATTTTCATTAAAAAAAAACAGTAACCTTCCACGAAATTACCACTAAACTCACCCTACACCAAATATCTTTGCCCACACTCGCTTAAATAAATATCATAAATATTAAACTAAATATTCTAACCTAAAAATCAAACTCAACAATTCAGCACGACAGCAGTGCCAAATGTGCTAGAGTGGGGGATATCCAAGATGTCTGCACGCTGAGGGCCAAACACCAAACCAAATGCATGTGGTGAAACTTTATTTTTAGAATTAATTGGAAAAAGATGATTTCTTACCATAGTGTATTCGGATATTATTTTTAATTTTTTACAAGCTATTCCAATAAATACCAAAATAATTAATTTTTTTTAACCAGTTTAGGATTTAATTGAATAGCTTTTGAAAAATAAAAATAATATCTAAATACACTTGAGTGAAAAATCATTCTTTTCCGTATATCATTAAATAATTGTGTTTCATCGTTTCATCAAAGAATAATACCATTTCTGGTATTATTGCTTGGCCCTCAGTAGGCGCCATCAAGCTTACCTAAGCGTCCGCGTAATTCGAACTCAA
>JAWWLR010000148.1:1726387-1736770 GCA_035041075.1 Acraspis erinacei | reverse complement strand
TGAAATAAAATTCAAATTTAGACTCATTTAAAGGCTAGAATATAGCTACAATCTACCTGATTTTTATTCAAATTTTTTTCTTCTAAGATGTTATTTATTTAGAAAATTAATTTTCTCTTTTTTCATATTCTAAAACTTGCAGCAGTAAATTCTGGTCTTGATCCTAACTATTCTAACTAACAAAGACAGGCTTAATAGAAATGTACAATTAAATAATAAGTGAACTCAGAAAGTGGTGGCTGAACCTGAAAGTTTTCAAGTAAAACCTTCAAATTTTCCAATTAAAAAAGACAAGTTTAATATAAATTCTTAATTTAATAATAATTATTAGGATATCTCATTGTATCTTAGGCTTAAGATGGTTAGGCCCAATATGTCGAAGGCATTTTTTGTTAGAGTTCAATTATTGAATAGTCTCCAAGGGGCCGTCTCGATATATATCATTCGCGGGCGAATTTTGATAATGCAATCAAGTGAACTGATAAGGGCAGTGTAGCTAATTTGACATATTGGACTAAGCCTGGTTTTTACCCCATCATTCACGGACTGGGTTGCAGTCAGGTGCATGATGGTGGGACCCACAGCTTAAGGTGGGATCCGAACATCCAGAACCTCGGTGAAGGCACATAGCAAAATATCCAGAGGTACCGGCTCAGAGACCGAACCCGAGACTTCTAACGTGAAGTCCAAGCGTTTAGCCACCTGAGCCACCGAGGCTCAGGTTATTTTATTTTATTTATTCAATTATTTTTTAATTCAGTAGTATTATTAATTATTATTATTATTATTATTCCAGGAATATAATCCTTCGACTGGTCAAACTGAAATTAATCTATTCGTTCCTTTAATTAATCTTGAATATTGTGTCGTAAGCGCAAGTACCATATTTTTTCGTAAAAAATAAAATATACCCACCTGTAGTCAATTCCATGAAATAACTATAATTTCACTGATCCAAGCCGAATCGCTCAAAATTATTAAGGAACTATACTAGATGCGAACTTCTTAAAATCCCTAGGGGTCTGATTCAAACGCGAACCTTTTAAATTTCTTGTAAGAAACCTTGAAGGTACATTCCGGGCTAGAACCTTTGAAAATCTTAGTAGGCTTTTAAAAATGTTAAAAGGAATTTTAAAAATTCATACGGTTCTGATCTAGATTCAAAACAACTAAAATTTTATTTGATTCGGTGTGAACCGGAACTTTTTTTAAATCTGAAAGCAACGGTTGTGACTCGAAAGGTTTAAAATCCTTAATGTCTTATTCCAAACCTGAATCTTTTGAAATACTGACGAAACCTGATCGGATTCTTTTCCAATACTTACAAATTTCAAAATCCGTAAAGGTCTAGTTGGGACCTGAAACTTTAAAAATCCTAAGATATCCAGTTCGAAACATTTTGAAATCCTTAAAGTTCTGGTCCAAATTCAAAATTAAATATTTTTAGAGATTTTTCTGACCCAATTCCGTTAGAACACTTAAGGTTTAGATCTTAACATAAAAGAGCATTAAAATTCTTAGATTTCCGGTTCTGACTCGAACCTCTTAAGATTTCTACCAATCTCACCAAGGCAACATTTCTTCAAAATTCTTAAGGAGCTATCTGAAATGGAATCAATCAGATACTGAGCCCTGTAAAAATTATAGCGATTATATTTTTCCCGCCCTTCTCCAATGCTTTTACCTGCGTAGAATAAACCCTAGACGTTACTATTCAACACTGAATAGTAACTTTATGTATAATGGTTTGTATACATTTTAGGGCGTCTAAAAAAAGGCTTTATTTTTTTTCAAATCCGCCTTAGAGAAGCGAAGAAAAATAAAAAAGACGATTATTTAAATAAAATAAAACCTAAATTTTTATCTAATATTCTGCCAAAAATCAGGGGTAGTTTTCACACCAAAAGAAATACTTTGTGGGTGTCCCATTTAAGAATAAAGCCTTTTTTAGACCACCCTGGTATATATATATATATATATATATATATATATATATATATTGATTACAGTCAAATTAATATTCACTAATCGTGAAATAGATTGAAACATGAAGGTCTATTGGTTACTTATCCAACGTAGAATGTTGAAGTGTCGGTGAATAAAGTAACTTATATCGCTGGTGCTTAAGATAACGAACCCGTAAATTATATCGCTGTGAAAAAAACACTTCTTATCATAATGCCATGAAAAAACTCAGCTCTATAAAATGCGATGAACAAAAATATATATATCAGTAAACACTGCAAAAAAATACATATTGGTAAACGCTGTAAAAAAACCCTTTTTAAAAAACGCCGTGAGCAAAAACTTTACTCGTGAAAACGCCGTGAAAAAATACATTTTTGTGAAAACGCCGTGAAAAAAAACCCTATTTCTGAAAATGCCGTGATAAGAAACTGATTAATAAGGCATGGTCAAAAAATAGTTATGAAAACGCTCGGGAAGCAAATATTTTCACATCGTTTCTTCAAGTAAATAATTACTTTTTAATTTTGTTATAATTATAATGGTTTATTATTTTATTAATAATAAAAGATGTTATATAATTTAACATTAAATTCTTGTATTTTCAGATCAAGATACATATAATATTATTTGTAGCTGTAGTCAAATTTTATTCAAGATATGTAATTTATATAAAATTTTATATATCTAGAATAAAATATTAATACTTCTACTAATATTATGATTTTTATGTTAATTTAAAAAATACAAGCATTCAGTTTAAATTATATAACATATTTTATTATTAATAAAATCATAAACCATTATAATTATAATAAAATGAAAAAGTAATTATTTACTTGAAGAGACAATGTGAAAAGATTTGCTTCCCGAGCGTTTTCATAAGTATTTTTTTGACGATGCCTTGTTAATAAGTTTTTTATCGCGGAATTTTCATGAAAAGGTTTCTTTTTCACGGCGTTTCAAAACAATATATTTTTTTTTCACAGCGATATAATGAACAATTTATTTTTCACGGCTTCTTTTTAAAAAAAATGTGAGTCATGCGGATAAAAATGTTTAAAATTCCTTGCACTTGTTTCTATTTCAATTTTTCACGGGATATTTTTCGCAGCAATTTAATACTGTTTTAATCCTGCTTTTTTCCAGTCTCACATAACTTTCAAAGCTGGAATCACGATCAAAATGTCGGCCACATAATGCAAACTTCATTACATAACAAATGCAGAATTCAAGCGCAACCGAAACGATTTCCGTTCAAGATTTCCTCCTTTATGATCGAAGAAAACTCTTCCGCGTTACTAGAAATAGAAAAATCGCCTAATACGTAATATCCAATGCCAAACTGACCACTTTCAAACTGAAGATATTAAAAATACCTGCCGAGATAATCGCGACTCCCAACTGATCAGGACCATCAAGGATCTGATTGATTAACATCGAAACTCGATGAAAATGAACAGCCGGCTCAAGGAGACAGAGTCAAAATGGACCTGTGAATACTGCACCTACGAGAATTGGCCTTCATCCCTAAAATGTACAATGTGTCGAGGCGCGAAACCCCTCCTCGGCGAAGATATCTACCGTCTGCGAAATCCCAGTCCACAGAGATCCGGCTCGAGTGTGGCTTCCGGTCCAGTGCCAGCCTCGGACTCGTGCAATTCACAAAACTGCAGTCAGAATGTACCTTCCGGCGGCAAGTGGTCATGCGACATTTGCACCTATCTCAATTATCGGAACACGGCGCGCTGTGTCCAGTGCGGAAGTCGAAAAACGAACAACAGCCAGTCGAATTCGGTGGCGTCGAATCTCCACGAGCAGCTGGCACCACTTCGACTTGGCGATCCGCCGCCAAACACGGGCTCGAATTCGCAGTTCAATCCGGCGCCAATCAATCTGCATCCGGAACGATCGGCGGGTGGGAATCCGGTCGGTGAGAAGTGGTCATGTTTTAGCTGCACCTATGAGAACTGGCCGAAATCGACGAGGTGTGTGATGTGCGCGAAGGAGAAGGACAGAAGGGGCAAGTCGTCGACGAATAGTTTAGGTCTTATTTTACCGAGTCCGGAGAGAGAGCAGAGCCAAAGGGGCTTACCGTCGCCTCCACACACGCCTTTTCTCCAGCAAGCCCAACGTGATGAGAATTTGGCGATTGCTAGAAGGTTTGTTTATTATTTTTTATTCATTTGTTTTTCTTCTTCTATTTAAATATAAAAAAGCAATTTATTGTCTCGTTTTCTATCATCCAAACTTTGAATCATAACCTAAAACTGGTTTGGTCACGTGGTCACTGTAGAACTTGCCCCTAGCGTCCAAAAATTAAGTTAATGTCCAGAATTCCTGAAAATAAAAACAAAAATCCAACGAATGAATTGAGACGACTATCATCAAATGCTCATATTGCAATTGAAAGAAAAGGGTTTTCTTTTATACAAAGAGTCGGTGGAGAAAAAGAAAAAAAGTGAAAAGAAAAGTATTTTTGTTCATCGCTTCAAATTGGAAAGGGCGCTTAATTAAAATGGTGAAAGCAGTCCCAATTTCTTAATTCTTCTAGGTATATAACTAAGCATACGTCCAGAAGATTAATAATATTAATGTAAATAAAATGCTGTTTTTTAAAATGCATTTTAAATACTTTTTAGTTTTGTTTTCAAATAAAAAATATGAATTTTTGACCAAATAGTTCGTTGAATTTTCATTTACAAAAGATCAATTTTCAACCAAAACTAGAATAGTTAAAGATTTAGGAAAATACAGTTTTAACTCAGGCAAAAGAAAACGAATTTTCAACAAAATAGTTTTCTTTTTATAAAAAAAAAGATTTTTTAGCAAAAATTAGAAGAATTATAGTTTCAATTTTCAAAAAAATAATGAATTCTGAACAAAATATCTCAATTTTAAATCCAACAGATGAATTTTCTACCAAAAAAGATTCTGTTTGAAAAAAATATATAAAATTTTAATTAAAAAATATAAATTTACAAACGAAAACTAGAATTTGCAGTTAGAATTTTTCACCAAATAGTGAAGTTTTCAACACAAAATATGAATTTTCCACAATATATTTATTTTTAGCCAAAGAAACGAATTCTTAACAAAAAGTAGGGCACTGAAATTTTCTACAAAACAGATAATTTTTTAACGAAAAAGATTATAGTTCCATCGAAAAACGTAAGTTTTCAAAAAAAAAAAAAAGGAATAGTTAAAGTGAATATTTAGCTAAAATGATAAATCTTTAAAACTAAAAAAAGGAATTTTGATAAGTGTGATTAATTTTCTGACAAAAAAAAATAACAAAAATAGTTAAATTTTCAGTTGGTAAAATCAATTTTCGACCAAAAAGAAACGAATTTTTAACAAAATAGTTCAATTTTCAGACAAAGAAATTAATTTTCAATCACGGTGATGAATTTTTAACCAAACATATGAACTTTTGACAAAATAGTGAAATTTTCAACTCAAAAGATGAATTTTCTATAAAAAGAAAGCGATTTTTTAACTAAATCTTTTTTTTCATTCAACCAAAGAAATAAATTCTTTAAAAAATAGAATAATTACATTTTCAAAAAAAAAAGCAATAGGTAAAGTGAATATTCAGTTAAAATGTTAAATATTCAAAACTAAAAAAATTTTATTTTTACCAAATACATGACTTTTCCACTAAAAAAGATAAATTTTCTGCCAAAAATAAAATACTTAAATTTTCAGTTAGTAAAATAGATTTTCAACTAAAAATGGAACGAAATTCAACAAAAACTTAAATTTTCAACCACAGAAATTAATTTTTATTCACGGAGCTAAATTTTTATAAAAAAATATGAACTTTTGACAAAATAGTGGAATTTTCAACCCAAAAGATTTTTTTTTATATAAAAAAAAACGAATTTTTCACCAAATATTTCTTTTTTTCAACCAAAGAAATGAATTTTTAAACCAAAAATAGAATATTTAAAGTAAATATTCAACTAAGATGATAAATTTTTAATTAAAAAAGTTTAATTTGTACTAAATACATGAATTTTCATCTAAAAAGATAAATTTTCAACTAAAAAAGAAACGAAATTTAAAAAAAACATTTAAATTTTACAAATGCAGAAATTAGTTTTTAAACAAAAAGAGTTTCAACTAATGAGAATACTAAAATTAAAAATTGAATAATTAAATTTGTAGTAAAAAACATAATTTTTATTAAAATTCAAATATATTTTCAACCAAAATAGACGAATTTTCTACCAATTTTTAAAAGAATTTTTAATTAAAAAGAATTTTAATAAAAATAAATTTTTTATTTTAAATTTAAAGAATTTTTAAAGAGATTTTCAACAAAAAACAGGAATTAGCCACCAAGAAGCTTAAATATGCTCCCGCCAATTCCAATTTTCAATAAAATACAGGAATTTTAAACAATGTATTTGAATTTTTAACTTAAAAAAATAAATTTTATACCAAAAATGTACGAGCTAAATTTTTAGTTAAAACAAGTTTCAGCTAGAAAACATAATTTTTAACAAAACAATTGATTTTTTAACAAAAAAAAGGTTTGTAAAATAAAATGGTGAATCATCAACTGAACCGTTTTTGGTAGTTTTAATTTGATTTATAATTTTTTATTTTGTTGGAAAATAGAAAAACACACCTTTTTAACAATGGATTGTTTATTTTCTCATTTATTCTCGATTTTTTTCCAACTTTAACAACAATTTCATTTAAATTTCTGAAACGTAATAATTTTTTGCTGTCAATCTTCTAGTTGAAAATTAATTTTTTAACTGAAAGTTTAACTATTCCATTATTGGTTGAGAATTGATAGTTTTTTAGCTTAAAATTCATATTTTTGGGTGGAAAATTTAACTATTTTGTAAAAAATTAGTGTTTTGGGGTTGAAAATTCAACTGTTTTCTTCAATATTTTTTATTTTGTGTTACAAGTTTGATTATTTTAGCAGAAAATTCAACTATTTGGATGAAAATGAGGTTTTCGGTTAAAAATTCACATTTTCTGATTGAAAATTCAACTGTTTTGTAAAGGATTCGTTTTTTTGGCTTGAAAATTTAAAAAATGGAATGAAAATTTTTTCTCTATTGATTGGAACATCTTTCTTCGTAGAAAATTTACTTCTTTAGTTGAAAAGTTGTTTATACTTTTGGGAAATATGGCTCTTTTGATAGAAATTTGATCTTTTATTTAATTAAAAATGCGACTATTCTATTTTTGGCTGTTTTTCTTTTTTAAATTGCAAATTAAACATTCGGGTAAAAGTAAAATTTATTTTAATCTTTGAAGGTTCATCTTTTTTGTTGAAAAATTAACTATTTTGTTGAATATTCTTCGTTTTTTATTAAAAATTACATGTCTAGGTAAAAAATATATTAATTCTCAACAAAATTGTTCAATTTTCAGTTTAGAAATATTATCTTTCAAGAAAAAATATCATTTTCTGACAAAATGTTAAATTTCCTGCCACATAGATAAATTTTTATTAAAATAGTTTGATTTTCAACCAAAAAGCTAATCTTTCAAAACAAAAATATGAATTAAAAAAAAACAATTTTAAATAAACTTTTAACTAAGTAGTCGAATTTTCACACAAAACAAATATTTGTTTATAAAAATACTTGAATTTAAATCTCAAATATATTGTTTTTCAATTAAACAGTTAATTTTCTATAATAGCTTACATTTTCTGTAAAAAAAATCAATTTTCTTCCAAATAGTTCAGTTTTTATCAAATTAGTTTAACATCAACCAAATGTAGTGGAATTTTCAAACAAAAATATGAATTTTCTACTAAATAGTTCAATATTTTTTTTCAATTCAATTCAATTTTTCTTTTAACAAAAGTCTAAGTTTTAATCAAGTGTTACATTTTCAACAAAAATACGAATTTTCAACTAAAATGATAAATTTTTGACTGGAACAGTTTATTTTTGAACGAAAAAATTATTTAAAAAAAAAAAATTAATTTTCAGCGAAAGTTATCGAATATTTAACCAGATTAGTTAAATGTTCAGTTTAAAAATTAACTTAAAAAATCAACGTTCTGCAAAATAGTTAAATTTCAGTTTAGAAATTAAATTTTCAACCAAAAAAAATTCAACAAAATAGTTTCATTTCCATCCCAAGAGATAAATTTGCAGTGTAATTAATGAATCTTCAACCAAAACAATGAATTTTTAACCAAGAAGATTAATTTTCTACCCAAAAAGACGCTTTTTCATAAAAATACGTGAATTTTCAACCAAAGTGAGAAATTTTCCACTGGAATATTTGAATTTTTAACAAAACAATGATTTTTCAATCAATGATGCTGAATTCACCTTAAAAAGCATTAAATTAATTTATATTTGGGGAAAAAGTATTGTATTTTCAAAAGAAAATAGATCAATTTTTAACCAAGTAGTTGAATTTTCAACTAAAGAGGTCAATTTTCTGCTGAAATTATGAATCTTCAACTGGAATAGTAAATTTTCAGTTAAAAGACGTTAATTTTCTACCGAAAGAAAAAGGAATTGTTGATAAAATAGATAAATGTTCAACTAAAGAGATGAAATTTCAACAAAATAATTGAATACGCACCTAAAACAGATTAATTTTCAACCAAAAAGTTGCATTTCTAACCGAAAAAGATGAAATTTCTATCCAGACAGATTTTGAGGCCAAGAAAGAAAAAAAAGAACAAATTGTTAAATTTGATACAAAAAACTTGATTCTTTAATCCGAAAATATTAATTTTCAACCAATTACATGAATATTTGACTAACAAAGACACATTTTCCATAAAATAGTTGAATTTTCAACTAAAAAATGCACATTTTCAACAACTAGAAAATTTTCAACTACAATGAATCTTCAACGGGAATTTAATATCCTTATTTAAAAAAATTACTATTAATTTTTATCCAATTAGTTGGATTTTCAACTAAAAAACATACATTTTTAACCGCAAATGGGAAATGAAATTTTCAGTGAAAAAAATAAGTTTCAGCCAAACAAAAACAAACAATTTCCGAATAAAATTTGTAATCTTCGAGAAAAAAGTGAATTTTTAACAAAGGAATAATAAATAATAATAAAAATAATAATAGTTTACATAAACGCTAAATTTATTTTTCAATACTTCTAAAATATATAATAATTTATATCTTACTATTAATAATTCATATTTTATTCTTGATGTTGAGATTCTTGACCATGTGAAATTAATTAATAATTTTCTATGTTAATTTTTCTGTCTACTCGCGCAATCAATATTATTAGAAAATGGATTATTCTCAAGAATGTGAAAATTGGACCGGTAGACAGACAAATCAACATGAAAAATTATTAATAATTAATGTTTAAAATTTTGACTTTGCAGCAGGAGTTCTCACAGATTTGAGAGCAGAAACGACAGTCTTCCAACGCCTCAGTCCCCAAATAACTGTGACTACGAACGCAGGCTCAAACAGTTAAGGCGTGCTGATTGGTGCTGGTTGAATGCTTGTCTCGGCATCGTCGAGGGAGACAACGCACCTGTCGAGGCTTACCTGGCAAGCGGAGGCGATCCGGCTCGTCAATTAACGCATTCCGAGGTTCTACTATTAAATAGGAGCAGTGCTTTTGATGTAGGACACACCCTAGTTCATTTAGCTATCAGGTTAGTATCTTTATCTTCTGTCTACTTTCCTTTTCTTAAATTCTTTTTTTGTTTGAAGCAAAATTTACAAAAAGTTTTCTCTCTCTCTGCATCTTGAAGACTCGATTTTCTACTTCTTTAATCAGATTTCAACGAGAGGATATCCTAGCGACATTATTATCTCAAATCGAAGGCTCCGGCTCTGGAATCAAGAGAGTGCCGAGTTATGTTGCACCAGACTTGGCCGCCCAAATTCGCAGACACGTGATGAATAGCATCCGTTTGCGAAAGGGAACCATTCCATGTTATTTTGTTACAGACATGGCGACTTTCTCCTTGCCTGCCGAGGTTAGTTGAATTATTAAAAAGAAGAAGAAAAGATTAATTCTTTCATCATTTAACTTGATACTTTATGAAGTTTTGCTGATTAAAAACATTAATTGCCAGGTGGAGGATTTGCCGAGTATAGTTCAGGAACAAATGTTGGAGGAACTTTTGGATAGGGAAGCTCAACAGCAGCTCGAAGGCGGCGGAGGGGAACCACCTGCTCTAAATTGGTCCTTAGAAATCACTGAACGGTTGGGCAGTCGTCTTCATGCTCTGTGGAATAGATCCGCTGGAGATTGCCTTTTAGACTCTGTTATGCAGGCCACTTGGGGCGTTTTTGACCGGGATAATTCTTTACGGAGAGCTCTTGCGGATACATTACAACAGGCTGGTCAATTGTGAGTTTGAGAAAGTACTTTTTTTACTATCGCTTTAGTGCATGAACGACATTTTTCTAGTTTTAGGATTTCGTAGCC
>JAWWLR010000148.1:1664134-1677102 GCA_035041075.1 Acraspis erinacei | reverse complement strand
ATACAGATAAGGAACTAGATATAAGACTTTATGTAAATAGTTGTAAATAATTGTAAATATTAAGTATAAGATGTTTTTTTTTTGTTTAATACGTAGGGAATGTAAGGAAAACGATTGTAAGGAATGGAAGTATATGTAAACACCTAGGGGACAATTATAAATAAAGAAGAATTTTAAATTAAGAAAATTAATTTTGTACCAAAGACTACAAATTTTCAAACAAATATTTAAATTTTTAACCAAAAATGAAATATTTACATCAAGAGTTAAAAAATAATTTTCAGCAGAAAAACACTAATTTGAACAAAAAAAGTAATTGTTAATATTTAAACATAAAAATATTCTAATAACAAAATAAAACACAATTGGAATATTCTAATAACAAAATAAAACACAATTGGATTCAAACAAAAACACGAATTTTCAACGAAAATCCAAAAAGATTAATTTTATAACACAAAATACGAATGTTTAAAAAAATACTCAAATTTTTGACTAATTAAGCTCAATTTTTTAACAAAAATAAAATATTTATATTTAAAGCTGAAAGCAAAATTAATGTAAGAAAAAGAATTTCCAACAAAGAATTTAACTTTTGATATTTCAACAAAACAATTTAAGTTTAAATAAAAACAGCTATATTGAACAAAAATGACATCTTTGGAATAAAATAGTTAAATCCTCTACCAAAAAGGATTATTCTTCAACCAAACATCTGGATTTTCAACCAAAAAGTTTGAAATGACTAAAAAGAAAAAATAATTTAGAAATTAAAAAGACGAATTTACAAAAAACTAGTTTAATTTTTAAACCAAAATTGTTTCGTTTCACTACGGAAAAAATTGCAACTAATTTGTTGGATTTTCAAAAAAATGTCTTCCTAAAACATTTGAATTTTTAACGCAAAAAGACAATTCTTAAATCAAAAACTTTAATTTTTAAATAAAAGGATAAATTTTTTTACAAATTTGTTCAATTTTCAAACCTAAAATAACATTATTCCCAAAAAAGATTAATTCACAAAAAATGTAATTCTGGATATTTTAATTAAAAATATTTTTATTTAAAATTATAAAAATTTGAATATAAATAAACCGAATTATTTTCAATGGATAAAATTAATTTTTCAGCATAAATGATATATTTTGAACCAGTTAAAAAAAGTATTTTTCAACAAAACGGTGATGTTTTAATGAAATTTTGCAATTATCAACCAAAGAGACCAGTTTTAACCAAAATGATAAATTTAAACAAAAGAAAAATTTAATAACAAGGAAAAATTTAATTGTTGATATTTGAATAAAAAATTATTTTTACTTGAAATTATAAAAAATTCGAATTCAATCAAAACGACTAGTTTTCGAAGAACAATATTAATTTGGTACACAAAGGCTATAGTTTTAACCAAAAATGAAATAGTTCAAATTTCAGTTTCAAACATTATTTTTTAATAGAAAACGATGTTTCGAAATTTTTTAAAAATTATTCCTAAAGAAAAATGTAATTATTTAGATTTCAACTAAAAAATATTTTCTATTTTAATAAGAAATAGTGCAATTAAAAAAGAAATGAAGTTTCAATAAAATAGTTAAATTTTGAACTACAGAGATGATTTTGAAACTAAAATAATAAATCTTGAACTAAATAAATAAACTTCAAAGAAAAAATGTAATATTTGACATTTCAAATAAAAAATGTATATTTTTAAAATAAAAAAGTGGAATTCAAGCAAGAAAGACCAATTTTTAACAGAATAGTTGAATCTTCAACCAAAACTGATACCAGAAAAGATGAATTATATAGCTAGAATAACGAATTTTCAACAAAATACATGAATTTTCAAGCTAAAAGGAAATATTCAAATTTGTCATTAAAAAATTCTTTTCGAGCCAAAAATAGAATACATTTTCCAATAAAAGAATGAGTAAACCCGAAAATATGAATTTTCAAAAAAAGGTAAATTGCAACCCCATATTAGAATTTTCAACCAGAATATTTTAGTTTTCAAACAAAAAGGGTGACTTTTAAACAAAATTGTTGATAGTACCTGCGCGATAAATTTAGGATTCAGACATCAGAACTCGCACTCTGCGTTCGTTATTGATTTATATTTAAATACACCTCACATTAATTAAAAAGTTCTTATTTCATCGAATTCTCAGAAGAATTATTCTTTGATTGAAATAAAATTTCTTTGAATAATAGAAAAATATTAATTGGCATCTTTAAGCTATTTTGGGTGAAATGAAAACGATTATGTAAAATATACACAAGAAATTCGTCGTTCAAAGATATTCATAAATTTGCAGTCGACCAGGAAAGCGTTATCGAATATTGAATCAGATTTTTAATATCGAATCTTGCTGATGATTCACAGCTACTTTTAGGTTTTACATATTTTATATAATATCTGCGGCAAGTGCGCATTTCGGCGTTCTCTGATTCGCCACCGGAAATTGGTTCGTGCCAGAGGGACAGGATGAAAAAATTACAGTCTGCAATCGTGTTAGAAAGATCAAATACTTTACTACTGCAAACGTTTTTATGTTTATTTTTTTATTCATTAATTTTTTAAATGTTGACAAGAGACTTTAAGAGTTTAAATTCTTCATATTTGCTATTTGTATAAAAGTAAGATTGTAAAAGCTTTTCATAAGCTTTCATCAAACACGATGTTTATCCAACAAAATCTTTCATAAAATAAAAACTTTGATAAAACATAGTCTTACAAGGAAATTTCAACCCGATGTTTTATCCAAATATAATCTTTCATCAAACACGATGGTTGACAAAACATTATCTTTCATCAAACATAAACTTTTATTAAGCATAAGCTTTCATCAAACACGAATTTTCAAGAAAAATATTTTTTCATCATAGACGATGTGTCATCAAACATAAACTTTGACCAAACGTAATCTTTCATAAAACATAAGATTTCATCAAACACGATATTTCATAAAATATAATTTTTCATTAAATATAATCTTTAACGAAACATAGTCTTCCACCAGAAGAATCATTCATCAAACACAATGTTTCATCAAAATTAATAATTCATCAGACACTATGTTCCATCAAACACAATAATTCATCAAACATCGTATTGAATATTAAACATGATGCTACAACAAACAAGACATATCATCAAATACAAACTTTCATCAAACATGAGCTTTCATCAAACCTGATATTTCACAAAATATGATCTTTCATCAAATATAATCTTGCATGAAACATAGTCTTCGATCAAACATAATCACCTATCAAACGTGGTGCTTAATCCAAAATGATCATTTATTAAACACGATGTTTCATAAAACATTATCTTTCATCAAACGTAATATTTCGTTAAACAAGGTATATCAGCAACATCTATATTTTATCAAATTTTGGTGTTTAATATTAAACACGATGTTTCAGAAAACACGAAATTTCATCAAAAATAATCATTGCTCAAATAAGATGTTTCATCGAACATAATCTTTCATCAAACACAATGTTTTATCAAACGAAAAGTTTCAGCAAACACAATATTTCATGAAACATTGTATTGAGTATAAAGGACCAACAAAGATCAGCAAAGACCAACTTACATCAAACATGTTCTTTCATCAAACACTATGTTTCAGCAAAGACGATTTTTCAACAAAGATGATATTATATCAAACATAGACTCTCATGAAACTTAATATTTTATGAAACATGATTTTTCGGCAAAGACGGTACTTCATCAAACATCATTTTTAATATTCAAAACGATTTTTCAACAGACAAGAAGGTTCATGAAACAATAAGCCTTTATCAAACACTGTGTTCCAGGAAATACAATCTATCATCAAGTATCGTATTGAATATTAAACACGATGCTTCAGAAGACACGATATACCATTAAATGCAACATTCATCAAAACAATATTTCATCCCACATAATCTTTTATAAAACATAAGCTTTCATAAAGAATGATATTTCATGAAATATAATCTTCCATAAAACATCATGTTTCATCCAAAATAATCTTTAATCAAACACAATGTTTCATCAAATATAATCTTCCATAAAACATAATATTTCATCAAAATAATGTTCCATCAAACGTAATCTTTTATAATGCACGATATATCTGAAAGCTCAATATTTCATCAACCGTTCATGTTTAATATTAAACACGATGTTTCAGAATAGATGAATGTTCATCAAACATAATCATTAATCAAACACTAACTTTCATCAAACACGATATTTAATAAAAAAATAATATTTCATTAAACACGATGCTTCATCAGACACGATGTTTCAACAAACAATAACTTGCAGTAAACATAATTTTCTGTCAAACACAAGATTTTATCAAACATAATCATTTATTAAACTTAGTCTTTTATTAAACAGAATGTATCATCAAGTAAGATGTTTCAGCAAACACGATATTTGATCAAAAATCGTGTTGAAAATTATAAACGAGGTTTTCCTAAACCCGAAAGTTCATGAAACAATAACGTTTCATTAAACACTGTGTTTCAGAAAATGCAATATTTATGAAACATGTTGTTTCAGAAAACAGTATATTTCATAAAACATCATTTTTAATATTAAACCCGATTTTTCAATAGACAAGAAGGTTCATGAAACAATAACCGTTTATCAACCACTGTGTTCCAGAAAATGAAATCTTTCATCAAACATCGCATCGAATATTAAACACGATGCTTCAGCAAAAAAGAAATTTCGAAAAAAGTACGCTTTTGTCTAACAGGATGTTTCAGCAAACACGATATTTCATCTGACACGATGTTTCAGCAAACACGATATTTCATCTGACACCAAGTTTAATATTAAACACGATGCTTTAAAAAACAAGAACTTGGATCAAACATTGTCTTATTTCAAACTCAAAATTTCATCAAACAGAAACATTTATCAAACGTAGTATTTTATCAAACGGAATGTTAAATCAAAAACTATATTCCAGCCTGGAAAATATTTTATCTCACATCGTATTGAATATCAAACAGGATGTTTTAGCAAACACGATATTCCATTAAATACAACTTTGCATCAAACAATCTTTCATCAACTATAATCTTTTATAAAAGATATGCTTTCATCGAGCACGATATTTCATAAAATATAATCTTCCATCAAACATAATCATTTATCATACACAATCATTTCATGAAACAGAACCTATCATCAAACACAATGTTTCAGCAAACACAATATTTTATCAAACACTCTATTGTATATAAAATACTATGTCTCAGCAAACACTAACTTTGATCAAAGATGGTCTTTCATCAAACAATATGTTTCAGCAAACGCGATATGTTAACATCAAATTTAATATTTAAAAAAGTTTTTACAAACCAGAACTTGCGTTAAACATGATATTTTATCAAACAGAAAATTTCAACAAACATAGTAATTTATCAGATATATAAGATGTTATGGTGTTGGCCAGGGCGCAATATATACTTAAAGATGATAATTAAAATCAACAAGGCATTTTTTAAATTATCATCCTTAAGTATAGTCATTTATCAAACGTAGTCTTTTGCCAAGCAGAATGTTGCATCAAATACTATGTTGCGGCAAACACGATATTGCATCAAAAATCGTGTTGAGTATTCAATAAGATGTCAATAAGATGTAAAAACAAATTTTCTGAAACATAAATTTCATCGAACACTATGTTCCAGAAAACACGATATTTCATCAAACGTTGTGTTGAATATTAAACATGATGTTTCAGCAAACACGATATTCTATCAAATACAACCATTCATCAAATAATCTTTCATCAAATATAGTCGTTCATCAAACAATCAATTTCATCAAACACTACATTTCATGAAACAAGATGTTTCAGCAAACACAATATTTCATCAAAAATCTTGTTGAATATTAAACATGACGTTTCAGGAAACTCGATATTTTATCAAATATAGCATTTTACCAAACACTATGTTACAGCAAACACTATATTTTGTCAAACATCGTACTGAATATTTAACTCGATGCTTCAGCAAATAAGAACTTTCATGAAACAATGTCTTTCATCAAACAATATGTTTCTACAAACACGATTTATCTTCAAAGGCGATGTTCCAGCAAAGACGATATTCCATCTAACATAAACTTTCATTAAACTTTCACTTTTATCAAAGACGATGTATCATAAAACATGATATTTCATTAAACATTATGTTTTATATTAAAAACGATGTTTCAGCAAACAAAAATTTGCATTAAACATCATCCTTTATCAAACACGAACTTTCATCAAACATAATCATTTATTAAACACGAAATTTTTCATCAAACCTAAGTTTTTATCACACAAGAATATAAAACAAACATTATTTATACGATATTTCATAAAAGATCATATAGAATATTAAATATGATGTTATGTAAACGCGATGTTCCATCAATCATAACCTTTCATTAAACTTACCCTTTAATCAGAAACGATGTTTCAGCAAACACGATATTTTATAAAACATCGTATTCAATATCAAGCATGATGTTTTAGAAAACCCTAACTTTCATCTAAAACAACGTTTAATCAAACATAATATTTCATCATACACGATGTTTCAGCAAATATTGTATTTCTTCAAACGTCCTGTTTAATATTAAGCAAAATGTTTCAGCAAACAAGAACTTTCATTGAACATGATATTTTGTAAAACACGATATTTCATCAACAATCGTTCATCAAATATAATCTTTCATAAAACATAGGCTTTCATCAAACATCATATTTCATTAAATATAATCCTCCATAAAACACAATGTTTCATCCAAAATAATCTTTCATCAAACATAATGTTCATCCGACCCAAATTTTCCATAAAACATAATATCAGCAAAAGGCAATATCTCAGCAAACGTTTATGCTTAATATCAAATACGATGTTTAAAAAAACGAGCTTTCTTCAAAAATCCTGTTCAACATTAAGCACAATGTTTGAGCAAAAAAGAACTTTCATCAAACAAAATCTTTTGTCAAACAATTTATTTCGCCAAACATAATCTTTCATCAAACGCGATGATTCAGCAATCATAATCTTTCATCAAATATAATCTATCATCGAACGTAATCTTTCGTCAATCACGAGATTTCAGTAAACATGACATTTTATGAAACATCCTGATTAATATTAAACACGATCATTCCATAAACAAGAACATTCAAAAAAATATTTTTTTATCAAACACGAACTTTCATCAAACATAATCCTACATCAAACATAATATTTGATTAAAAAGGATGTTTTATCAAACAATATGTCTTAGAAAACACGATATTTCATCAACAATCGTTCATCAAATATAATCTTTAATAAAACATAGGCTATAATCAAATATCGAATTTCATAAAATATAAACTTCCATCAAACATAATCATTCATAAAACAAGATGTTTCATCCAAAATAATCATGCATCAAACACAATGTTTATCCAAACTAACTTTCCATAAAACATAATGTCAGCAAACTCATAACTTCATCAAACGTTGGTGTTTAAAATCAAACAAGATGTATAAAAAACGACCTTTATTTAAAAATCCGGTTAAACATTAAGTGCGATGTTTGAGCAAAAAAGAACTTTCACCAAACAAAATATTTTGTCAAACACGATATTTCGCCAAACATAATCTTTCATCAATCACAAAATTTCAGTAAATACGACATTTTATGAAACATCCTGATTAATATTAAACACGATCTTTCCACAAACAAGAACATTCATCAAAAATAATTTTTTATCAAACACGAACTTTCATCAAACATAATCCTATATCAAACATAGTTTTTGATTAAAACGAAGTTTTATCAAACAATATAGGTCTTAGAAAGCACGATTTTCCATCAAAAATAGACTTTCATCAAACGTAATCTTTTTCCAAACACGTTGTTTCAACCAAAATAATCTTTCTTCAAATGTAATATATCATAAAATACGATGTTTCAGCCAACGCGACATTTCATGAGAAATCTAGTTAAATATTAAATACGCTGCTGCAGTAAAGATGAACTTTGATCAAACATAATCTTTAACCAATAATGATGTTTCATCAAACAAAATGTTCCATAAACATAACCTTTTATCAAAAATGTATATTACTAATTTAAAAAATATTATTAAATTCGAAGAATGTGTTATATAAAACATTAATGTCACGAAAATATCCAATTACAATTATGAGGACATTATAATGGAATTTTTTTTACCAGGAATGATTCAATTTTATATGAAATATGATACCTCCTGATGAAAACGTTTTACCGGAAGCCAAGTGGCTTTGAAAAAATGCAGTCAACATTAATTAGCTAATTGCAAACTCTGAATAGCATCTTCTAATAAGAAAGTAATTAAAAATTCGTAAATTTAATTATTAATTTGTGCGTGTTGATTTTAAATAATAATCCTCGCGTATAACTGAATTGTCGACAGAATTTTTAAACTTTGGTAAATGAATGAAAAATATTACCAGAGGAAGAACGGTAACCAGCAAGCGAGGAAGGCAGACATGATTATTCCCAAAGTTCTCGCCGCTTTTCTCTCTCTCTTCATTTTACTACTGCTGGTAATTGGAGGTTCTTCCGGCAAAGGTTCCGGAGGTGGCAATCCAGCCAATCCTGCAGATATTCCATTAATTTGAAGATGTTTATTCAGCAAAGCTGCTGCCACCTTACTCCTGAAACATCCGAAATTTAATATTAGAAAATCGTATCTAGAAATGTTCCAAAATTATTTGGTTGTCTCTAGGAAAACTTAGTTGACTCAAGCATAGCTTTCGTTGATTAACCAAATTTTTGTTTGTTTTAAACAAATCTTTTGTTAGATGGAATATTTGTTAGAATCAACCAAACAAATTAATTGAACCATTTTTTATCTTTATTTATCTTTACCACATAGTGTTTTTTATTTTTCACCTGTATTTCTCTAAGAACGTTTTAGAACCTTTTCAAAGTGAAATTTCTTTTTTGATCTCCGAAAGTAAAATATGTTCTATCTTCCATCACAATGTAAATGCACTGAATTGCGAATAACAAGAACAGAATATAATAGAAAGAATTCTTAGAATAAATCCGCATGGCTTTTATACGTACTTTATATCTCTATTGAAGGCTGCAGAGAAAAGATCGAATTTTGTTGGAAAAATGCAATTTTTCAAAAGATATTCGTCGTAATAGTCAAATAAATTTTCTAAATGTATTCGTTTATTATTTAATAATTGTTTAAATAGTTTATATCTTTTTAAACAATTTTTAATCATATTTTATTCCTAATGATCGGTACCATCACAAAGAGATAAAATAATTAGGTAATATAAAACTCAGTAGGGCTGCTTCAGTCGATTTTATTGTTTAAACAATTTTTTATTGTTTAAATATAACTTTTGACTACACCGAATGGAAAAAATGTAGTTTTTAAAAACAGTTTTCAATAAACTCTCTAGAAGTTTCGTATGTTTTGTATATTCACCATTTACTTATAAATGTTTAAACAATTCATATTTGTCGGAAAAGTGACAAATTTGTATATTTTGTCGAAAGAAGTGTTTAAAAGAAAAAATTTTCTTTATCAGAAAAAGTTCCAAGGCACAAGGTCTGTTATTAAACAACAGTTTCAATATGGCCTTTAACCTTTTTCTCCACCATTATGTATAGTTGAAACACTGGCATTTTTATTACAAAGTCTACAGATAATAAAAACGCGACTCAGCGAAATTACTATAGAGTTTCTTATCAATTTATGACTATAATTTTATAAATCGATTTTCCATTGAACCTTGAACAAAAATATAACTACGAAATTGTTAGAAAATAAAAAAAATCAAGAATTTAACGATCAATTTAGAAAAAACATAAATCATAGATTTTTTAATTCAATTAAAAACAAATTTTAAACGAAAATTAAAACTTACAAATTGCAAATCTTGACAAAAAACCAAAGTATAAAGAAAAATTTAAAAAGGGAGGTGAGGAAAATCCTACTTACTCTTTTCCCTTTTCTTAATTTTCCAAATTTGAATTAAATTTTTAACTAAGGAAGATAAATTTTCGAAGAAAAACAGAATACTGCAAGTTTCTAATAATAAAAGATCTTCAACAAGAAAGTAAATACCTACCATAGTAAATCAACTTTTAACCAAAGAGATAAATGTTCAGCTGGAAAAATTAATTTTGAATCAGGAAGATTAATTTTTAACAAAACAGTTGTATTATTAATAAAGAGATTAAATTTCTACGAAAAGAGATCAATGTTCAAAGTAGATAAAATAATAATAATAAAATAGTCGACTTTAAGTTAAAAAGTCGAAGTTTCTACAAAAAGTGCAATTTTTAACCATGACATATGAATTTCCAATAAAAAATTTAACTTTCCACCAAATAGTTGCACTTTCGATTAAATTGTTGAATTTTGAAACAAAAAACACACCTTGTCATCATTAAAAGTAAATTTTCAATCAAGAATGTAATATGTGAAAAGGTGGAAAAGTAGAAGAGTGAAAAATGGAAAAGTAAGAAGTAGAAAAGTGTAGAAGTGAAAAGTGGTAAGGTGAAAAGGTGAGAATTGGAATAGTGAAAAAGCAGAAAAGTGAAAATTCGAAAAATGTAAAAATCGAAAAGTTAAAAATTTGAAAAAGAAAGAAGTGGAAAAATGTAAAAGTGAAAAGTGTGAAGTGGTATAGTGGAAAAGTGTAAAAGCTAAAAAGTGTCGAATGAAAAATGTATGAAGAAGTGAAAAGTGGAATAGTGGAAAAGCGGAAAAGTAGAAAAGTGGAAAAGTTGAGAAGAGAAGAAGTGGAATAGTCTGAAGTGAAATAGTGGAAAAGTTGAAAAAGTGTAGAAGTTTAAAAGTGAATTGCAGAAAAGTAATAAGTGCAACAGTGTAAAAGTCAGAAGTGGAACATTGAGAAGTCGAAAAGTGGAAAAGTGATAAGAGGAAAACTGCAAACGTTGAAAACTGAAAAACAGTAAAAGCGAAAAGTGCAATAATGAAAAAATTCAAAAGTTAAAAAGTGTAGAGTGGAAAAGTGGAAAAGTGTGAAGTTGAATAGCGGAAAAGTGGAAAATTGTGTGCAGAAAGAAGAAGTGGAATAGTAGAAAAGTGGAAAAGTATAAAAGTGAAAAGTGTAAAAGTGAAAGGTTGTGAAGTGGAATAGTGGAAAATTGGAGAATTGTATGTAGAAGTGAGGAGTGGAATAAAGGAAAAATAGAACACTTAAAAGTGGAAAGTGAGAAGTAGAAAAGTGTAGAAGCGGAAAGTGGAAAAGTGGAAAAGTAAAAACATGAAAAGTGAGAAGTGCAAAAGAGTAAAATTGATATGTGGAAAATTAAGAAGTGGAAAAGTGGAAGTTGAAAAGTGTAAACGTTGAAAAATGAAGAAGTAAGGAGTGGCATAGTACAAAAGTAACGAAACAGAAAAGTAGAAAAGTTAAAAGTGGAATAGTAAAAAGTGGAGTAATTGAAAAATAAAAAACGTCAAAATGTGAGAAGTGAAAAAGTGTAAAAGTTAAAAAGTGTGAAGTAGAATAGTGGAAAAGTACAGAATCGTATGTAGAAGTGAGGAGTGGAAAAGTAGAAAAGTTAAAAGTGAAAAAGGGTGAAGTGGAAAATGGAAAAGTATGAAAGTGCAAAAGTTGAAAAGTGATAAAGTTTTAAGTGGAAAATTTGAAAAATGAAAAAGTGATAAGTGCAAAAGTGTAAAAGTAATAAGTAGAAAAGTGATAAGTTGAAAAGTGGAAAATTGAGAACTGGAAAAGTGCAAGCAGTTAGAAGTGAAGAGTGGAATAATGGAATAATGAAAAGTTGAAAACATAAGAAGTGCAATAGGGGAAAAGTGAAAAGTGGAAAAAGTGTATAAGTGAAAAGTAGAAAAGTGAAAACGTAATAAGTGAAAAATTGGAAACATGAAAAGTTGGAAGTGCAAAAGAGTAAAAGTTATAAGTGGAAAATCTGAAAGTGAGAAGTTGGAAAGTGTAAACATTGAAAAGTGAAGAAGTTGGAAGTGTCAAATCAGAAAACTGGAAAAGTGAAAAAAGTGAAAACTGTAAGTGTTAAGAGTTTTGTTTAATTCCCAAGAATTTTGTAGGGAAATTTAAATATTGAGCGTTAGAGTAGAATTGAAATTTTTGATTTATTCTGAATTTCGTCTATTCAATAGCTATGGCTACGGCTGACAAAATTACAGTACAAATAGAGCTGGAAAAGGGGTTATTTGAAAAGCTGAAAAATAGAAAAGTGAAAAATTGAGAAGTGGAAAGTAGAACAGTGAAAAATGGAAAATGAAAAGTAGAAATGCTAAAAGTTAATTTCATTTAGTTTTGAAAAATTCCAGTCAAATTTGAATATTTGAAATTACAAGAAGAATTTAAATTTATATTTAATTTCATTTTCATTTTTTAAATCTTAAAAAGTAGACTTTGTGGTTTTAGGAAAGCAATGGGTTTAAGCCTTGGAAAGTGAAAAGTGGAAATGTTAAGAGTAATTTAAATTTCAAGAATTTTTTATTTATATTTAAATGTTGGAAGTTAATTAAGAATAAAATTTTTTATTTATTCTGAAATTACATAAAAGAATTAAAATTTGGATTTATTTTCTCTAGTTTCTTAAATCGAACAAAAAGGTAGTTTTAAAGTCGGAAAATCAATTGGTTTAACTTGCAGCGATTGCATAACATCGTGTGAAGAAAATATGACTGAAAAAGGTTTCCAGTGACGAATCTAAAGTTAAATAATTTAGTTGATCGTGGAAAATTCAATTAGAGCTTAGTGAGATTTTAATATGACCTTGTGGTTGAGAACGCGTTATACATGCAAACCTTGAAATTGAGAATGGAGACGAATGCTAAATTCCCTATTCCCTATTCCCTATTCCCTCTGGAATGAATGAATGAAGGTATAGAGTTCGGGCCCACCTGTCAGAGAAAATAAAATATTATTGCATC
>JAWWLR010000148.1:1576156-1589478 GCA_035041075.1 Acraspis erinacei | reverse complement strand
ATAGTTTAAAAAAAGAAGAGATCTGATCATTCTTAGCGACGATGACAAAATTATTTCACTTTTATTCTAACAGAAATAGCGAAGGCTGAAGGGATTAAGTACTCAATTTTAATGAGGAAATGTATCTATATAGAAAAAGAGGGTTATTGTTTTCAAAAAATTGGGGCTAGCCATTAAATAGGTTAGCAGTTTGCAACTAAAATTCAATTTTTAACTAAACGGTTACAAGTGAAAATAATTTTCAACAAGATAAATAAATTTTTTAACAAATAAGATTATTTTATACCGAGAAAGACACATTTTAAACCAAGATGCTGAATTCTCATACCTAAAGATTAATTTCAAATAATATTGTTAAATTTTAGTCAACAAAAATAAGATTTTTCTATAAAAAAGTTATCTTTCTTCCAAGACGTCCCATTTTCTATCCAATAATTACATTTCAATTAAAATAGTTTCATTTTAAACCAAATAGTTGAACTTTTCACCCAAGAATATAATTTTTCAACAAAAATTTATTTTCCGTCTAGTATTAAATTTCTAATCAAAAAGTTTAATTTTTAACTAAATATTTGAATTTTTAAACAAAAATATGATTATTTATTTCATAAGTAATTTATATAAATAAATATTTTTTTTAACTAAATAGTTTAATTTTTTACTTGATAATTAAATTTCTAATCAGATAGTTGATTTTTTTAAAGGAAATAGTTAAATTTTTAACAGAATAATAAGATTTTTCAACATAAAAGTTAATTTCCTACTTGCGTTCAATTTTCTATCAAACACTTAAATTTTAATTAAAACAGTTTAAAATTTAAATAAATAGTTCAATTCTCGACCCAAAAGTATAACTTTTTCTAAAAAAATCTAATTGTCTGCCAAAGAGTAAAATGTCGACTAAAAATATAATTGATCATTACTACTTAATTATCGACAATTCAATCGAAAATATGAATTTTTACAAAACATTTGAATTTTTGATTTAAACAAATATTTTTTGGACAAAAACTGGATTTATCAAATTTTCCGTTTATAAAATTAATTTTAGAGAAAATAGTTTTTTATAATTTATTAAATCTTTTAAACAATCACTTGACGTTTCACCCAAAAAAAATCAAATAAAAAAAAATAGATGCACTTTAGATCAAAATAATTTTTAAAAATATAAGATAATATGTACTATAATCTTAATTAATAAAAAAAAACTTTTCAATAAGACAATTAAAATTTTAAGTAAATAGTCGACTTCTAACCCCAAAAGATTAATTTCAAACAATACAGTTAAATTTTGTACACGAAAATGAGATTTTTTTACAAAAAAGTTCACTTTCTTTTAAAACGTTCAATTCTCTATCAAACATTTACAGCTTAATTTAAAAAGTTTTATTTTAAACCAAATAGTTGAATGTTCGGACCAAAAACATAATTCACAAGAAAAATAATTCTTTTCTATCAAGTATTAAATTTCGAATGAAATATTTTAATTTTTAAATACATATTTGAATTTTTAATAAAAAATAAGATTATTTAGTTAATAAATATCTTAATAAAAAATTTCATTAATTTGATAGGAAACGAATTTTCAAAAAGCTAGTTAATCCTTCAAATAATAGTTAACTCTTCGTCCCAGAAGATTAACTTTTAACCAAAAATATGAATTTTGAACAAAAAAATTTAATTTTAAACCAATTAGTTTAATTTTCGAATAAATAGTTAAATTTCCAATCAAATAGTTGATTTTTTTCAAACAAAATACTTAAACTTTTAAGACAACAATCATTTTTAACTAATGAGTGGAATTTTCAATAAAAAATATGAGTCTAACAAAACTTTTGAATCTTGGACTGAAAATATAATTGCATAATAAAATTTAATTGTCTGCCAATTAATCCAAAATTTGAATTTTTAACAAAGCAGCTGAATTTTCGATGAAAAGAGGTATTTTTTCAACAAAAAATGAAATCGTCAAATTTTTAGTTTTTAAAATTAATTAAAAAAAACGAATTTCGAATAATGTCAATAAACTTGTAAACAAAAGTAATTAGTTTCTTACCTCAAAAGAATTATTTAAAAAAAATAGTTGAATTTTTCACAAAAAATATGAATTTTTCACAAAAATTCCATTTTTATTCAAATATCAATTGTCTATCAAGCATTTCAATTTTTAATTCATGTAGTTTTATTTTCAACAAAACAGTTGAATTTTCGACCCTAAAATATAATTTTTCAACCAAAAATTATTTTCTACCAAGTAATAAGATTTCAAATCAAATAGTTGAATTTTTAACTAAATATTAGAATTTTTAATAAGAAATATGATTATTTAATTCATGAATAATTTAATAAAAAATTTAATTAATTTCGTAAGAAACGAATTTTCAAAAAGGTAATTAATACTTCAACAAATGGTTAAATTTTAAACCAAAAATATGAAATTTTAACAAAACAGTTCAATATTCGACTGAAAATATAATTGCTTAATCATATTTAATTTTCTAGCAATCAATCAAAAATGTGGATTTTCAACAAAACAGCTGAATTTTCGAAGAAAAAAGATGATTTTGTAAACAAAAAATGGAATCGTCGAATTTTTAGTTTATAAAATTGATTAAAAAAAAGAATTTTCAATTATGTAAATAAACTTTTGAACATAAGTAGTGGGCTTTTGACCTCAAAAGAATAATTTAAAAAACTAGCTGAAGTTTTCACAAAAAAAAGATTAATTTTTAAGAACAACGTCAATTTTTGACAAAATGTTTAAGTTTTAATGAAAATAGTTTAATTTTTAACCAAATAGTAGTATTTTTTACTAAATGGTGGAATTCTCATGAAAAATGTGAGTCAAATTTTCAGTTTATAAAAAATGAGATTTTTCTACGAAAATTTAAGTATATTCCAAAATGCTCAATTCTCTATCAAGTAGTTACATTTTAATTAAAATAGTTTTATTTTATACAAAAAAGTTGAAAGTTGAACTAAATATTTCAATTTTCAATCAAAAATATGATTCTTTAATTAATTAATAATTTAAAAAAAACATTTAATCGATTTGATAAAAAATGGATTTTCAATAATATTTATATTTAATATTTATTATTCAAAAGATTAGTGTTTAACCAAATGGTTAAATTTTCAACAAAAAATAAGATTTTTCGACAATATAAATTTTCACAAAACAGTTGAGTCTCAGACTGAAAATGAAAAATTTAAAAAGGTTTTTTTTTTAAACAAAAAATGTAATCGTCAAATTTTTAGTTTTTGAAGATGGATTTAAAAAAAATAATTTTGAATAATGAAAATAAAATTTGAAACAAAATTAGTAGGGTTTTCACCCCAAAAGAATTATTTAAAAAAATAGTTTATTTTTTAAAAGAAAATATAAAAAAAGAAATTTTTATAATGTTTTAAATGTTTAAAGCAACCAGTTGACTTCTCGCTTCAAATGATTAATTTTTAACAAAATAGTTGACTATTCAATACCAAAATAAGATTTTTCAACAAAAAAGTTAATTTTCATTAAAATAGTTTAATTTGAAACTAATTTCATTTTTTAAATTTTTGACCAAAAAATATGAATTTTCAAGTAAAAACTTAATCTTCAACAAAAAAGTTAATTTTCTACTACATCAATATATTTTCTATCAAATAGTTAACTTTTCATTAAAACTTTTTAATTTTATATCAAAAAGTTAAATTTCCGAACCGTTATTAAAATTGTTTAACCAAATTTAATTTTCTACCAAAGAGTTAAATTTCGAATGAAATAGTTTAATTTTAAACTGAAGAGTGTAATATTCAATTAAAAGTATACATTTTTAACAAAATTTTTGAATTTGCGACAAAAAATGTATTTTTTCACAAAAGATGAAACTGTCAATTTTTAAATTTTATAAAATTAATTAAAAAACAAACGATTTATCAATGAGATAATCAAACTTGGAATCAGGTAATTGACTTTCCATAATAAAAGATTAATTTTTAACAAAATAGTTGTATTTTAGACAAAATAATAGCATTTTTTTCGAAGATATAATTTTGAAAGAAAATGTAATTTTCTACCGAATAGTGGAATTTCCAACCAAATAGTTTGATTTTTAACTAAACAGTTGAATTTTATATCGAAAATGTAAACTGCAAATTTTCAGTTTATAAAAGAAATTTGAAAAATATATTTTTTAAATTGAATTAAATTTTTAAAAAGTTAGTTCACTTTTCACCCCAAAAGATTAATTTTTACATAAATACTTAAATTTTTCAATAAAGAATATGAATTCTTAAAAAAAAAATAAATTTCCAACCAAATAGTTTAATTTTTAATTAAATAGTAGAATTTTCAATGTGAAATGTGAAAGTTAATTTTCCAGTTAAAAATTATTTAAAAAAAGTTTAATAAATTAATTAAACTTTTAACTTTTGGACTAAAAATATATTTTTGAAACCAAGATGTTAGTTTTTTACTAACTAGTTACATTTCCAATCAAAAACTTAATTTTCTAACAAAATAGTTAAATTTTGAACTTAAAAATAAGACTTTTTAGCAGAAAAGTTAATTTTCTACTAAAACGTTCAATTTTGTATCAAATAGTTCAATTTTCATTAAAATATTTTATTTTTAATCCAAATAGTTGAATTTTGGATCCGAGAATATGGTGTTCTACCAACATTTAATTTTCTATTAAATAGTTAAAATCCCAACCAAATAGTTTAATTGTTAAGTAAATAGTTGAATTTTGAATTAAAAATATAATTTTTAACAAAAAATATTAATAATCTAATCAAGGATATATTTTTGGACAAAAAAATGAAGTCTGATATTAAGTTTATAAACTTAATTTTTTTAAATGAATATTTAATAAGGTTATTCAACTTTGAACCGATATTATTGAATTTTTAGCCTAAAAGAATTAATTTTAATAAAACGAAGGATATGACTTTTTAATATATAATTTTTTTACAAAAGTGTTAATTTTCTACCAAATAGTTAAACTTTATACAAATTTTCTATCAAATCGTTCAATTTATAACCAAATAGTTCACACCAAAATATTTATTTTAAACAAAATAATTAAATTTTTAACGAGGGATATTAATTTTTAACAACAAATTTTATTTTCGAAAAAAATATGAATTTTCCAGCGAAAGAGATGAATTTTCTAAAAAACAATAGAATTTTCAACCCAAATATAAAATTTTTCTATAAAATAGTTAAATTTTCAACCAAAAAATTAAATTTCAAGAAAATAATTTAATTTTTTACTAAATAGATCAATTTGTAATCAAATAGACTAATTTTAAACAAAATAGTTCAATTTTCAGCATAAAAATAAAATTTTTCAACCAAAATTTTTATTTTTTATTAGCCAATGGAATTCTTGACCAAATAGTTTAGTTCTTAACGTAAATATTTCAATTTTCCATCAAAAATATAAATTTTTGAAAAAATAGTTGAATTTTCGAACAAAAAATGTGACTTTTAGATTTTCAGTTAAAAAAATTAATTTCAAACAAATAAGTATACAGTAAAAAAAAATATTAAAAAAAAATATAGTCAAATTTTCAAAGGAAATAATAATAATAATAATAGATCTTAAATAAAAATAAAAAGTTTAGTACAATTTTTATTTTTGATCTGAACTATTAGAAATTCTCATACATCTTTTTTTATTTTGTTAAGAACCTTAGAAAAATTATATTTATATGACCTTAGAACAAATAAACAAATAAATGTAAAAATAAACAGTTACTTAAAACTTTAATTTTGAATTGAAAATTATGTTTCTCCTCAAATCGAAAAACTACTGGCGCGCCAAGTGTGCGATTGATGATGCTAATTAAAATAAAATATCGCTTTTTTCTATAGGGGACAAATTTATTTTTCAATCGCTCTTCGAGTTTTATTGATAACTTGACGGAAGAAATCTATAAGAAATAAGAACGGATCTTAAGTTCCAGCTTCGATTTAAAATAAAGCGCGTTTCTATTCTATTTTTACGACTGGGGACACCTGCTTGATAAATCTCACGTATTTCGATTTCTATTTTTCCAGTTTTTTCCTGGTTTTATTTACTAGCCACCCCCTTTTAGCTGATGATTCAGCTGATTTGTTGCTAACATTATTTTTTAATAATATTTAAACTTATAAATATTTGGCAGCTTTCTAAAGTTTATATTATTTTTTTGTCGTATTATAGAAAATTATTTATTTATTTAAATTTTAAAGGTTTACCCTGATAATTAAAAAAAAAACAGTTAAAAAATTTAGTATTTGGTAGAAAATTATTTTTTTGTTATAAATCATATTTTCAGATTAACTATTTGGCTGAAAATTAACTTTTTAGTTGAAATTTATTAATTTTTTTCAAACTAAGATAATATCTAAACTTTCATTTACAAAAATAAACTTTTAACAAAAAAAAAAAAACGAAAAGAATTTTCAATCAAAGGAATGAATTTGTGACTACAAATAGAATGTGTTTTCAACCAAAAAGAATTAATTTCTATAAAAAAGATTAATCTTAGTGAAAAGTAGTATATACTTTGATTTAAAATATTAATTACATTTTTAAAGGAGAAAACTAATCTTCTAACAAAGAAATGAATTCGAATTAAAAAAAGATTAAATGTTTTAAAATTACGCGAATTTTCAACCAAATATTTAAACTTGAAAAGGAACTTTCAAACTAATAATTAAATTTTCAATCAAAAATAGAATAGTGAAATTCTCAGTTAGAAAAATAAAATCTCAACAACAAACAAAAGATTTTTCAAACAAAGAAATGAATTTGTAACCAACAATAGATTAGTTAAGTTTTAAGTAAAAAAATAAATTTTTATTGAAAAAAATTAATTATAAAAGTAATAGTTATATTCAAAACCAAAATTTTCAAAATTAATGTTGTTGTCCAAATTAATATCCTTCGTTGAAAATTCAATTATTTTGTTTAAAATAATTCTTGTGAGGTGAAAAGCCAGCTAATTTTAGTTGAAAATTCTTTTTTAATTGAATTTATAAATTAAACTTAATAACAAATTTAGCTTCAATTTGAAATATTTTAATTAAAATGTAAGTATGTGTTATAAAATATAAAGTTTTGCAGGAAAGTAACTTTTTTGTAGAAAAATTATGTTTTTTAGTCAAAGATTCAACTATTTTGCTGAAAATGAACTTTCCAGTGGAAATTTCTTATTTTTTGTTTCAACTCAAGAAAAATATCAACAAAATAATTGCATTTTCACCTAAGACAGATACATTTTCAACTTAAAATATAATATCTAAATTTTTATTTACAAAAATAAATTTTCACAAAAAAAAAGAATTTTCAATCAAGGAAATGAATTTGTGACAAAAATAAAATTTATTTTACAGTAAAAAAATCAATTTTAATTAAAAAAAGAAAAATTGAGTTTCAACTAAATAGTCATATTTACAACCGAATATATGTATTTTCAACAAAAAAGAATTCATTTCTATCAAAAAATATCAACTAATTAAAGTCAATCAAAAATAGAATAGTCAAAATGTCAGAAAAATAAAATATCAACAAACAAAAAGAAGAATTTTCAACCAAAGAAATGCATTTGAAACCAAAAATAGAGTAATTAAATGTTCAGTAACAAAATTAATTTGAATAAAAGTTTAAATAAAGTTTTCGACCAAGAAGATAATCTCTATACAAAAAGAACAAATTGCGTCAAAAAATATTTTAGAGGTATTTTCAATTAAAAAAATTAAATTTCGGAGGAGAAAACTAATTTTCTATCAAAGAAATGAATTAATTTTTTTTTAATTCTCAAATTGCATTCATTTTTTAAGCAAAAATCTGAATTTTGAAAGGAATTTTCAACTAAAGAAATTAATTGTAAAAAAAAGTTTCAACTAATGAGTTTCCTTCCTGGATAGTAGAATTTTCACCTCAAATAGATAATTTTTAACTTAAAATACAATAATCAAAGAGTCAGTAGAAAAGTACATGCTTAAACTAAAAAATTAAATCTGCAAACGAATAGTTAAATTTTTAATCAAATAGATGAATCTCTTAATTAAGAATAATATACTTCTATCATGAAATATACATTTTTGAGAAAAAAATAGATTAATTTTAATGTAAAAAAATTAATTTTTAATAAAATAAAACTAATTTTCAACCAGAAAAAAAAGTTTTTAAATTTTGTATCAAAAAATAAATTGATCTTCTACGAAAGACTAATTTTTAACAAAATGAATGACTTTCAAACTAAAAAATATCAATTTTCAAGTACAATTTTTCAATAGAAAGGGAAATTTTCAAACAAAAATAGAAGTTAAATCTTTAGTACAAAAATGTATTTATTTATTAATGGAATAGTTAAATTGTAGTCAAAGAAATGAAATATTAACTAAAATGATGAATCTTGAACAAAAAATCAATTTTAATCTAAAAATATCAATTTTAAAAGCAAATGAATAATTTTCTTCCAAAAATAATAAATTTTCAACAAAGTATGTCAATTATCAACCAAAGCAATTAATTTTTAATCAAAAGTAGATTAGTTACATATTTAGTCAGAAATAGCAATTTTCGAGGAACGAAAAATTTTTTAACCAAAAATAAAATAGCTCAATTTTTAGTGAAACAAATTATTATGAACAAATACATTTTTTTTAACGTTTAGCAAAGCAGATGAATTTTGAACTAAGAAAAATAAAAAAGACAATTTAAAAAAAAAGACAATTTTTAGTTGATAAAATTAATTTTCAATATGGAAATAAACTAATTTTTAACTAATAAAATTAATTTAAATCTAAAAAAGTCTATAATAGTATATATAAGAATTTCCAATCAAAAATATAAAGTTTTAATTTATAAGCTGACTTAGAGTTATCAATTTTTATCATATATTTGTATTTTCTAAATATTAAAATAAACAATACTTATATGTTAAAAAAAAAAGTAATTATAAATTTTGAATCCGTCTTTTTAAACGAGATTCTATTGATTACATTATTGAGAAAACTTATTATTGATTATTTCTATTGATTTTGTTAATGATTACTTTTTAAATTAATTTTTTATTTAGAGAGCTCAGTCAAAAATATTATTTTTCAGTAACAGAAGACAAAATAATAATGCAATTGAATTTTGAAGCTGAAATACAAATTTTCGACTCAAGAATTGAATTTTCAATTAGAAAATATGATTTTTTCACAAAACAGTTTAATTTTAAAAGAAATCGGTCGAGAAAGATAAAAATATTAACCAAATTGTTGAAATTTGTAGGGCAAAAGACAAAATTTCTACAAAACAGTTCAATTTTGCACCCAAAAATATTATTGTTGAACAAAACAGTTACTTTTTAGCCAAATATTTGAATTTTCTTTTAAAAATATAATAATAAGCTGTTCATCCATGGAAAATTAATTTTTAACTGAAGAATTGAATTTTCAAACAAACAAGATATTTTATAAAAGATAGAAAAAAATAACTAAATTTTAAAGCGAAAAGGGGAATTTTTTACTCATAATGCGACTTTTTAAGTAATAATAAAAGTTTAAACAAAAAAAGAAGAATTGTGAACCAACAATATAAAATTGAATAATTTTTAAAGAAACAGTTGCATTTTTATCCTAAAAAGACGAAATTTTCAGCATGAAAACGAATTTTAAACAAGATTTAAATTTCCAACAGAGAAAGATTTTTTAGCCGAAACAAAAAAATCAATCAAATTGTCAAGCCAAAAGATACAGTTTCTTCTGAAGAGCTACATTTTCAATCCGAAAATATCAAGTTACAACAAAACAGTTCAATTTTCAAAGAGAAAAGTTGGTTCTTTAACACATTCGTTTAATTTTCAAACGCAAAAGATAAATTTTTAAATATAAAGAATAGTTATTTATAAAAACCGGAGTTTTAACCAAAAGTGATGAATTTTTAAACTAAAAGACAAATTTTCTTAAAAAATAGTTAATTTCTAACCAAAGTGTTTAATTTTCTAAAAACAAATTTAATTGACACAAAAAAACGTAAATAAAAAAAATAAAATTTCTGTCTAAATAAAAACAGTTTTAAACAAAAAAGATGAATTCTTCACAAAAAATATAATAATAGACTTCAACCAGAAAATATTAATTTTCAACTAGATTATTGAATTTTCATCTGTAAACATAATTTTTTATCCAAAGACGAATTAAAAAAAAGGTTCAATTTGCAACTAAAAAAGAGAATAATGAGAGGACATTTTTATCAAAAGGATGAGTTTTTAACAAACAATTTTTTTTTAGAAGTCAAAGGAAAAAAACTTAATTACTTTCAACCCAAAAATATGAATTTTCAACAAAATAGTTAAATTTACAACGAAAAAAAAGACTGTATAATATTTGTAAATATTAAAAAAAGGGTCAACTTTGTAATAAAATTCATAAGCAAAATGAAGATTTTTATGACAGAAAGTTGACTTTTTAACCAAAAAATATTTTCAAACAAGAAAGATTTTTTAGTTAAGAGTAGTTTAGTTAAGTACAATTTCAACCAAAATGTTGAATTTTGAAGTTTGAAAATAGAATTATTTACAAAACAGTTGAATTTTCAAAAGAAGTATTAAATTTGTCAACCAAATTTAAAATATTTGTTCAAAAAAGATAAATTCATAGTCAACAATAGATAAACTTTCTCCTATACTTAAATAAGCATTGAAATTTATTTTAAATAGTTAACAAATATTCGGATACAAAACTGGAAGTTTTTCTTAGAAAATTAGAAAAACTGGAATTCTACTTCTATATAAATTTATATTTTAATTAATTATATATGTGAACGTAAATTTAAATAAATTCTCATTAAATATTTCAAGACATTATTTTGTAATGAAATTCTTTAAAATTTTAAATTGAATTATTTTTTAAATACATTATTAAAGATTAAAAATATTTATTTTGTTATTGCTCAATAAAAATATAAATAATGTCATTAAAAATAGTTTCAGTTAAATTAAGTAGAAATTTCTTGTTGTTGATGTTTACGTTGGAAATAAATAAAGCGAACATCGAGAAAAATACGCACAAGAATTTGAAATGAAGTGAAAAGTCTGGCCAGAAACTTGGTGCATTACAGCTGGTCATAATATTCCTTTGGAAACTGGTCCATGTTCGTAACCAAGCAACCTCTCTCGTTCCACTTTATGATCTTCCTCACTTATTTGGCACTAATGCAGAATTGACTTTTAAGGAAGAAAAAGTATCGTTTATAAACTATCCAAATTTTCATTTAGTTTTTCATCACACACTTTGGAAACTTCACCTTTGTTCAATAGACCAGTTTTTTTGCCGGTTTTAAGTATAAACTAACAATTTCAAAAAACACTGTATTTTTTTTCATTAAAAAATTATGTATCAGATTTTCATCTTAATGAAAGATTTCAATTGCTTCTCAAGTATCCACAAGTTTTTTCTACTGTTTTTTAAATCTTTTTAATAACCTGTTGCCACTTGAATCAGCATCAATAAATAAAAATAAGTCTGATGCACTTTAAATATAAATTTGTTTTTCTCTCTTTTGTTTTTTAGTCTCTTCAGTTGTTGTTTTTTTTCGTGGTAGCACGAACAGAAAAAAATCAGTGTAGCGCACTTGGAAGGAGAAAATAGAGCACCTTAATTGTAAGTGTCAGTGCTAAAAGTCCTAAAAAAAAGCGGACCGTGAGATTCGTGTTGTCTGATAGATACGCTGGCTGCCGAGACCGAAGTGAACTACTGAACTGCGGGTGGCCGTGGAACGAGCTTTCCCACTTTCCCGGTTTCCTTCGATACGGCAAACTCTCCCTCCAACTCCCAACTACCAACCCCCAATACTCACCCCTTCTCAGCTCATCAACTCCGACAGCAGCAGCTTTGCTTGCTTGCTTGCTTGCTTGCTTGCAACCGCAAAATAAGTACAACGGCCTCCCGCGACTTTCGACTCTCGACACTCGACTATTTTTGGTATTCCAACAGATCTATTATTGTTTATGGCTCATTAAATTCCCTTTTGAGCCTATTAAGTCCTTAATAAGGTCGTTCAAATCTCCCTGTTCCCTCCTTACTTCCCCCTCTCGACACTTCTGTCTGATCCGATCCACACCGATCCGATCCGATCCAATCCTCAACAATCCGTACCGATCCTTACCTATCTGAATATATAATTACCGATTCGATCCTCGTCGATCCGATCCGATCGTCGTCGATCTGATGCGATCTACCTCGATTGAATCCTTTAAGATCCTGACAGATTCTTTCCGGTGCTCACCCATACCCCCGATCCTCACCGATCCGATCCTCATCTATCCGGTGCGACCCTCATCTATCCGACACGATTTACACTGATCCGATTTTCACCAATATTAATCCATCCGATCCGATGTGTTCCACACTGATCAGATCCTCATAGATACTCACTGATACTTACCGATCCGATCCTCACATATCCTATGTGATCCACACTGAGCAGATCCTCACAGATCTTCACCGATACGATCTGATTCGATCCGATTCTCCTATATTCGATGCGATCCACACTAATCCGATCCTCATCTATCCGATGCGATTCACCCCGATACGATTCTCACCGAACTTCACCCATCCGATCCGATCGTGACATACCTGATGTGATCCACACTGATTAGATCCTCACCAGTAAGATACCATTATCCTCTATTCGATGTTATCCACACTGATCGGATCCCCACCTATCCGATCCTTCTCGATCTACACGTATCCGATATTCACCGCTCCTCAAGTATCTAATCCACAGCGATCTGATCCTCAAATATTATAAAAATCTTCTTAAAGATCCTAACCGATCCGATCCAATTATCAACAATCCTCATCTATCTGATCGGATCCACATCGATACGACTCTCACATTTCCTCACAAATGTTCACCTAACCTATCCGATCCTCACATATCCTTGAAATTCCCAAAGAGATCTCACACCTTTGAGATTCGATCTTCACCGATACTTAACTATCCGATCCGACATTCACCGATTCTCACCGATGCTCATCCATTCCCAATGATCCTCACCCGATCCACTCCAATCTTCAACTATCTGATGCAATTCATACTGATCCTTACCTATCCAATGCGATTCACACCGATCCGATTCTCACTTATCTTCGACCCATACGTTCCGATGCTCACATATCTGATGCAATCCACACTGATCCGATCCGTCTCGATCCAAACCTATCTTATTTTCACCGAACATCACTGATATAATCCACACCTATCCGATCCAATCACGACATATCCTCAAAATTCTTATCGATCTGATCCGATTATCAACAATCCTTACCTATCCGATCGGATCCA
>JAWWLR010000148.1:1534164-1550660 GCA_035041075.1 Acraspis erinacei | reverse complement strand
TGAACTTTTTTTTGGCAAATATTTACATTATCATCTTGAAAATTTAACTACGTTTTTAAAAATTAGTTTATGTGGGTAAAAATTCATCTTTTTTTACAGAAAAGACATTTTCTTGTTTTAAAATGGAAGTACTTTCTTGCAAATTCGTTTTTTTTCTTATAAATTAATCTTAATAATATAAAATTTATCTATTTAATAGAAAATTAAATTTTTATGATGAAAAATCTACTGCTTTATAAAAAGTTCGTATATTTTTTTAAAATTAGTTTTTCTTTAATGAAACTATAACTATTCCTCTTTTTGGTTGAGAAACATCTTTTGAGTTTAAAAATCAACTATTTTGCGAGAAAGTATGTAATTTGTTAAAAAAAACTGTCTTTTTTAGTCAAAAATTAATCTATTTGTTTTAGAATTTCTACAATTCAGTAAAATTTTGAATCCCAAAATATAAATTATTAATAAAAAATTGCAACTTTGAGCAAATTGTGGAATTAAATTTTTTTTTAAATGCAAAAAAAATGAATTTTTAACTTTTCAAGACTTTTCAAGAAAGTATTTTCAGCCAAATTATGGAATTTTCACATCAAAAAAAGAAAAAAAAGAAGAAATTTTTAATTAAAAAAGTTAATTTTTAACAAAAGAAAAAAAATTTAAGAAAAATTTTTAAAATAAATAAAATAATAAGTAATAAATAATAAATAAATAATAATAATAAATAAATAATAAATAAAGTATTAGAATACGCTAACAAATATTTCAATTTCTTACCAAATAGTTGAATTTTAAATTTATAAACGAGAAATTTCAACAAAAAAGATAATATTTAACATAATAATTGAATTTTTGAGTCAATAGTGTAATTATTTTACCAAGTTTACAAATCTTCGATTTAAAAAGATGAATTTCTCCCAAAAGAGTTCAAATTTATGTCAAACTATTAAATTTTGAACGAAATAGTTAAAATTTAATTCAAAAAGTGGAATTTTCAACCAAACAGTTACATGTTGTACCAAGTTGTTGGTTTTTAAATTAAAAAAAGAATTTTCAATTTAAATGGTAATATTTAACAAGATAGTTGATTTTTTCAACAAATTGTTGAATTTCTGAACAAATAATTGGATTTTTACCCAGCTTTGTTGAATTTCTAATAAAAAAAAAAAAATTTCCCAAAGATTGGAATCTTTAAACTAAAAAGATGAATTTTTGACAAAAAAGTGAATTTTTAACACAATATTTTAATTCTCAATCGAATAGTTATTTTTTTATCAACCTGGTGAATTATTAATTAAAAAAGACGAATTTTTTTTCAACCGTTGAATTTTCAACCAAGTTATTAGATTTTCAGACGGATAGTTTATTCCATTTACAAATTTTTGAATTTTTAACCCATAAAGACGAATTTGCTACAAAAAAAAAAGTTAATCAAAAAATAAATTAACTTAAACAAAATATTTTAATACGTCACCAAATAGTTGAATTTCTTAACCAAGTGTCGAATTTTAAATAAAAAATTACGAATATTCTACAAAACTGCTGAATTTTTAACTCGAAAATATTCATTTTTAACAAAATATTAAAATTCTCAATCAAATAGTTAGATTTTTTACTAAAATGTTGTATTTTTATTTCTGAAATGCATATTTTCCACAAAACAGTTAAATTTACAGCGAAATCGTAGAAATTAAAAAAAATAGTTAATTTTTTCCTAATTGTTAAATGTTCAATTTAAAATATCAATTTTATAAAAAAGAATTGCATTTTCAGCCGAATTGTTAAAATTCTTAACGAAATAGTTGGATCTCTTGCCAAATTATTTTTTAAATACAAAAAGACGAATTATCTACTGAACAGTGGCATTCTTTAGCAGATGTTGAATTTTTAATTTAAAAAGATAAATTTTTTACAAAAGAGTTGAATTTTCACTTAAATAGTGGAATTTCTTATTTTGAGATTTCTTTCTGTTCTGTTCGAAATCCATTATCGATTCTGGAGATGATAAAAATGTTTTCTTTATTTCCAATGCTCGAGAGATAAATTCAGAGCTTTCGAAGCTTTAAAAGCTTTGAAAGTGGCGACCTCTTTTTTTTAGTCGGTAAAGTTGAAACCTGCTTGAACATTACGTCCACAAGAATCAGTTTGTATTTATCAATTTCAAGAATATCAACCTTCTGAGTAAAATTTGCAAATTGTTAACATTTTAAACTGGAAAATAAGAATTCAAAAGGAAATAATTTTTAATAAAAAAGTGTAATTTTTAATCGTAAAAGACGAATTTTCTACAAATCAGTCGAATTTTTTACGCTAACATATAATTGCCCAGACTTATCGTTTAATTTTTTACAAAAATGTTGAATTTTTAATCCAGGAAGTCGAATTTTCTTCCATAGAGTTTAATTTTTAATTCAAAAAGGCGAATTGCTAAGAAAACGGGTTATATTTAATAAAATGTTTGAATTAAAAAAAACAGTTGAATTTTTTACCAAATTGTTGAATTTTCAAAATTAGAAAGACGATTTGTTTACAAAGCAATTTTCAGCCAAATTTATTAATTGTCCCCAAAATTGTTGAAATTTATATTCAAAAAGTTCCATTTTTCACAAAAAATTTGGTTTTTCAGGAAAAATTTAAAATTTCTTACCATAGTGTTGAATTTTAATTCAACACTATTTATCTTCAAAAAGAAGATAAATTTTCTACAAAAAATTTGAATTTTCAGGCAATTTGTTAAATTCTTGACCAAATTGTTGAATTTTTCCCAAATTTGTTGAACTTTTAATTCAAAAAGATAAATTTTATACAAAAAATTAAGCTTTCTGGATTTTAGCATTCTCATCATTTATGATTGAGAAAGTATTAGTATAAAAAAAACAGGAATTTTTTCAAAGTTGAACAATTTTTGCAAAAATTAATTTTGCAAAAATTGTTCAACTTTTAATTCAAGAAGATTTAAAAATTTTAATTTTCAATCAAACAGGATATTTTTACCAATTTGTTGAATCTTTAATTGAAAAGAATGAATTTCTAAAAAAACAGTTAATGTTTAGGAAAACATTTTAATATAAAAAAGCAGAAATTTTTTTTACTAAATTGTTGAATTTTTTACCAAATTGTTGAATTTTCAAAATTAAGAACGCAAGAAGATGAAGATGAATTTTGTACAAAACATTTAAATTTCTAAACAATTTTTAAAATTTTTACTAAATGCTTGGGTTTTTAATTTAAAACACGAACTTTTAACAAAGAAGGTCATGTTTGACAAAATATTTGAATTTTCAACCAAATACTGGATTTAATTGCCAAATTGTTGAATTGTTTATTATAAAAAATGAATCTGTAACAAAAAATTTAATATTTAGGAAAATATATTAATATAAAAAAACAATGCAATTTTTACAAAATTGTTGAATTTTTAAATTAAAAAGACGAATTTCCAGCAAAAAGCTAAGTTTTCTGCAAAATTGTCGAATTTTGTTCAATATTGTTGACATTATAATTGAAGAAGCTGATTTTTCTGCAAAAAATTAAGCTATCAGACAAATTGTTCAATTTCTTATTACATTGTTTAATTTTTAATTCAAAAAGATAATTTTCAAACAAAAATGTTAATATTTAGGAAAATATTTTAATATAAATAAACAGTATAATTTTTACCAAATTGTTGAATATTTAAATTGAAAAGACAATTTGTTATATTTCTTACTAAATTGTTGATTTTTTTCCGAAATTGTTGAACTTTTAAGTCAAGAGGATGATTTTGCTACGAAAAATTTAAGTTTTAAGACAAGTTGTTAAATTTATTACAAATGCTCGATTTTTTCCCATATTGTTGAATTTTTAATTCAAAAAGACGAATTTTTTACAAAAAGTTTAATTTTTACAAAAATGATTTCATTTTAAACCAAATAATTAAATTTCGTACTAAATTGTTTAATATTTAATTAAAAAAGACAAATTTTTTACAAGAGAGTTATTGAGTTTTTAGACAAATTGTTTAACTTTCCATCAAATGGTATAATTTCTTGAATTTTTAATTCTAAATGACAAATCTAAAAAAGAAATAAATTTTCTGCTAAATAGTTGAATTTTATAGCAGATTGTTGAATTTTCAATATAAAAAGAGGAATTTTCTATACCAGAGTTAAATTTTGAACCAAATAGTAGACTTATTATCTTGAGAATTCTTTCTGTTCTATTCTGAATCCAGTATCGATTAAAGAGAGGATAAAAATGTTTTCTTTATTTCCAGTGCTCGAGGGACAATTTCAGAGCTTTCAAAGCTTTGAAAAGGTTGACAGCGGTGACCTCTATTTTTTTAGTCGGCAAAGTTGAAAGATACTCAAAAATGAAGTTCGTGAGCTTCAGTTGGTATCTATCAATTTCCTTATTACCTTATTACCAAAATTTGCAAATTAAAAATTTAAACTATCCTATTTCTAAGATTTTATAATAAAATTTTTTTTCAATAAACTTGTACAATTTTGAACCCAACGGAGGCATTTTTAATTAAAATGATCACGTTACAACCAAATATTTCCATTTTGAATTAAATAGTTGAATGTTCAACAAAAACAAGATCAATTTAAAATTAATAAATTGTATAGCTAAATTTTTAGTTGAAAAATTTAATTTTTGGCAACAGAAAAAGAATTTTTAACAGAAAAGATTATCTTTTAATTAAAAATTAAATACAAAATGGAATAGTTAAATCTTCAGTTGAAAAAATTAATTTTCAAGCAAAAATTTTAATGTTCTACAGAAAAAAAAAGAAATTCTAACAAAAGATCTGCATTTTCCTCTAAGAAAGGCAAATTTTCACCGAAAATGGGAACCTTAAATTATCATTTAGAAAATATAATTTTTAACCAAAAAAGCGGATTTTTAAGAAAATATTTAAATTTTGAACCATACAATTTAAAAATAAAATCAAGAATTTTCAACCAGAAAACCGAATTTTCAAACAAATATTTCTACTTTCAACAAAGTCGTTGAATTTTCAATTAAAAGTATTAAATTTAAATCAAAAAAATAATTGGATTACTTAGATTACATTATTTACTCCAGATTTACCCGGTATTACAAGTGGATTACTGTGTATTAAATTAGATACCTTCGATTATAATAAATTAAAATTAGATTATGCCGGATTAGATCTCGATTACTCTATATTATAAGTATATGTACTACAAGTGGATTACTAGATTACAAGTGGATTACACCTAATTACTTAAATTACTACTGATAACAATCGGATTACTTCGGGTTCCATTATATTCTTTGTATTACTCTGGATTACTCGCATTAGGTTGGACTAAAAGTGGATTAAAGCGGATTAGAACTGGAGTACTCCTTGTCAGTCCTAATTGTACTGGTTCACTGGGATTACAATGTATTAAAAGTAGATTATCCCGGAATTTAACCTGAATATTTTATATTTGTACAGGATTACAAGTGGATTAGCTTGGCTGATAAGTGGATTTATTCGAATTACTGTAAGTACAATGGATAATAAGTGGATTACAGCCTGCTTTAAGGTGGATTACCTGGGTTAGAACTGAAGTACTTCAAAATACGCCAGGCTGCAATGCATTTTTGGATAATTTTGGGTAAAGCGGATTACAGTGGATTAGAAGTAGATTACAAGAGATTAGAACTGTATTTCACACCGTATTATAAGTAGATTACCTCGAATTAAAAACTGGGCATAAACCATATTGAAGCTATACTGTAAGTGGATTACTTTGGATTAAAAGTGGATTAATGCGAATTACTTGCATTACACTGTGACACTTAGTTATAAGTCTAATTATCGGTTTATTCTGTATTGGTAAGATTATACTGAATTGCGCTGATTGCATCGGATTACAAGTTTATTATACTGGATTACTTCTGGATTATTCTATAATACGCTAGATTAAACTGGATTAGGCGGATTACATTTGAATACTTGGATTACATGGATTACATTTGAATACTTGGATTACATGGATTACATTTGAATACTTGGATTACATGGATTACATTTCAATACTTGGATTATTTATATTGCATTGGTAACTCGGATTACTCTGGAATACTCGAATTAAACTAAATTACTCAGATTACACCAGATTACAATTGTATTATCTTGGATTATAAATTAATTTTTTATTACATTGGATTACATTGGATTGCTTAGATTATTATGGATTACTCATATTAAAGTGGATTACTCGGAATATAAATTATAAATGGATTAATTCGGATTACATTCGATTGTTCATATCAAATTGGATTAGAAGTAGATTACCCTGGAGCAGAAGTGGATTATTACTCATTAAAATTATATTAGAAGTGGATCATGACGAAACAGAAGTGGATTTCAAGTGGATTACTGTAAATTACTTTGATTAAGAAGATTACAAGAAAAATGCTCAGTATTACATTGGGTTACTCAGTATTTCATTGTATTACTTGGATTGTGTTGGACTACTTGGATTACAAGTGATTACAAGTGAATTATGAGGAAACAGAAGCGGATTAAAGTGGATTACTGAAATTAGGCTGATTACAAGAGGATTACTCATTATTACATTGGATTACCTGGATTAATCTTGATTATTCGAATTAAACTGAATTATCCGGATTACAGCAGATTAAAATGAGATTATGCTGGATTAGAACTGAATTTATAAAATGAATTTGGATCACATTGGACTAGCTGTATTAGAATTGATTACAAGTAGTTTATTCTGCGTTACAACTGGATTAATCCATACTCGAACTACACTAAAAGTGGCTTACCACCGATTACAAGTGGATTAATCCGCTTTCCGTGAATTTCATTTTATTGCACGTGGATTAGCGTGGAATACATAAGAATTTTTTGATTAAATGGATTAAATGTAGGAACTGGATTAATCCATATTTGGAAATATATCACAATTTGATTGCCTCATGTTACAAGTAGAATAATTCAATTGACTTGAATTTCACATCATTACAAGTGGATTACGGCGGATTACATTAGACTATTTAGATAAAAATGGATTAAAACCAGATTACCCTGAATTAGAACTGGATTATACCTGATTATAACAGGATTACTCAGTATTGCATTGGATTATTCACCATTTTATTGGATTACTTGGATTGCTTTGGATTACTTAGAGAACGCTGGATTACTTGAATTACTTGAAGTAGATCAACCTGAATTGAAACTGGATTATCCCTCATCAGAACTAGATTACAAGTGGATTATGATGAAACAAAACTGGATTACTGCGAATCTCTGGAATTGAGTGGATTACAAGTGGATAATTCAACATTCCCTTGGATTACTTTGTATTTCGTTATATTACTGGAATCATTGTGAGTTATGATGGATTACTAGAATCAAAATGGATTATAAGATTACAATGGATTGAAGGTAGATCAACCTGAATTAGATTTGCATTATTCCTCGCTAGAACTAGATTACAAGTGGATTATGACGCAATAGAAGTGAATTACAGGTAGATTACTTTGAAATAGTTCAAAGTAGATTCCTCTAAATAAAAACTAGATTATTCCTCATCAGAACTGGATTAAAAGTGGATTATGATGAAATAGAACTGGATCACTGCGAATCTCTGGAATTGAGTAGATTACTCAGAATTGCATTGGATTACTTTCTATTTCAAGGGATTACTTGTATCACTCTGGATTAATATGGATTACTAGATTGAAGCTGGATTATAAGATTACAATGGATTTTCGGAATGTCAATCTGAATTATAACTGGATTATTCCTCTTTAGAACTAGATTACAAGTGGATTATGGCGAAATAGAAGTGAATTAGAAGTAGATTACTTTGAAATAGTTTATTTAAATAAATTGCAAGTGGATTACTCAGTGTTCCATTGGATGATGTGGATTAATGTGGAATATTGGAATCAAACTGGATTATTGGATTACGATGAATTCAAATTATATTATTCTGAATTAAACTTGATTATTCATTATCAGAACTAGATTACAAGTGGATTATGGTGAAATAGAAGTGGATTACTGCGAATCGCTGCAATTAAGGGGATTACAAGTGGATTACCCTGAATTACATTGGATTACTTTGTACTTCAAGGAATTACTCGCATCACTCTGGATTACGATAGATTACTAGAATCAAACTGGATTATCATATTAGAATGGATTGGAAGTAAATCAACCTGAATTAGAACTGGATTATTCCTCTTTCGAACTGGATTACAAGTGGATTATGGAGAAATAGAAGTGGATTAAAAGTAGATTACTTTGAAATATTTGCTTTGAATTAATTGCAAGTGGATTACTCAGTATTTCATTGGATTAGGTGGATTACTCTGGAATACTGGAATCAATCTGGATTATCGGATTGCAATGGATTCCAAGTAGATTACTCTGAAATAGAACTGGATTATTCCTCATCAGAAATAGATTACAAGTGGATTATGATGAAATAGGACTGGATCACTGCGAATCTCCCTAATTAAGTAGATTAGAAGTGGATAACTCATTATTACAATGGAATAATTTATTTTTCAAAGGATCACTTGCATCAATCTCGATTACGATGGATTACTAGAATAAAACTGGATATCAGATTCAAATTGATTGAAGGTAGATCAACTTGAATTAGAACTGGATTATTCCCCGTTAGAACTAGATTTCAAGTTAATTATGACGAAATAGGAGTGGATTACTTCGGATCGCTGTAATTAAGTGGATTACAAGTTGGTTATTCAATATTCCATTGGATAACTTTGTGTTTCATTAGGATACTTGAATCATTCTGGGTACGACCGATTACTAGATTGAAACTGGATTATAAGATTACAATGGATTGAAACTCAATCAATCTGAATTATAACTGGATTATTCCTAGTTATAACTGGATTACAAGTGTATTATGGTGAAATAAAAGTGGATTACAGGTGGATTACTTTGAAATAGTTTATTTGAATGAATTGCAAGTGGATTACTCAGTATTTCATTGGATTACGTGGATTACTCTGCAATACTGAAATCAATCTGGATTATCGGACTACAATGGATTCGAAGTAGATTGCTCTGAATTAGAACTGGGTTATTCCTCATCAGAACTATATTACAAGTGGACTATGACGAAATAGGAGTGGCCTACTGCGAATCTCTGTAATTAAGTGGCTTACAAGTGGATTACTCAGTATTGCCTTGGATTAGTTTGTATTTCAAGGGATTACTTGTTTTACTCTGGATTACGATGGAATACTAGATTGAAACTGGATTATAAGATTACAATGGATTTTCGGAATGTCAACCTGCATTATAACTGGATTATTCCTCTTTAGAACTAGATTACAAGTGAATTATGGCGAAATAGAAGCGGATTAAAAGTAGATTACTTTGATCTAGTTTATTTAAATGAATTGCAAGTGGATTACTCAGTATTCCATTGGATAATGTGGAATAATGAGGAATACTGGAATCAAACTGGAGTATTGGATTACCATGGATTAAAAGTATATTACTCTGAATTAAACTGGATTATTCCTTATCAGAACTAGGTTAAAAGTGGATTATGGTAAAACAGGAGTGGATTACTACGAATCGCTGTAATGAAGGGGATTACGAATGGATTACTCAGTATTAGATGGGATTCCATATTCCATTGGATAACTTTGTGTTTCATTAGATTACTTGAATCATTCTGGGTTACGACGGATTACTAGATTGAAACTGGATGATAAGATTACAATGGATTGAAACTCAATCAACCTGAATTAGAACTGGATTATTCCTCGTTAGAACTGGATTACAAGTGGATTATGGTTAAATAGAAGTGAATTACAAGTAGATTACTTTGAAATAGTTTATTTAAATTAATTGCGAGTGGATTACTCAGAATTTCATTAGATTACGTGGATTGCTCTGGAATACTGGAATCAACCGGGATTATCGGATTACAATGGTTTACAAGTATATTACTCTAAATTATAACTGGATCATTCCTTATCAGAACTAGATTACAAGTTGATTATGACGAAATAGGAGTGGATTAATTCGAATCGCTGTAATTATGTGGATTACAAGTGGATTACTCAGTATTACATCGGTTTACTTTGTATTTCGTTAGATTACTTGAATCATTCTGAGTTACGATGGATTACTAGATTGAAACTGGATTATAAGATTACAATGGATTGAAAGTCAATCAACCTGAATTAGAACTGGATTATTCCTCGTTAGAACTGGATTACAAGTGGATTATGGTGAAATAAAAGTGGATTACAAGTAGATTACTTTGAAATAGTTTATTTAAATTAATTGAAAGTGGATTACGCAGTAATTTATTGGATTACGTGGATTACTCTGGAATACTTGAATCAAACTGAATTTTCGGATTACAATGGATTAAAATGAGATCACTCTGAATTAAAAGTGAATTATTTCTTATCAGAACTAGATTACAAGTAGATTATGACGAAATAGGAGTGGATTATTTCGAAACTTTGTAATTATGTGGATTACAAGTGGATTATTCAATATTCCATTGGATTACTTGGGTCACTTTTGATTCCTGAAATCAAATTAGATTATTCGGATTACAATGGATAACCGTGTGATCCAGCGGATTAGCAGAGTTGTTTACCCCTCGATAAAAATCCTTCAGGGCAAACAATTATCCCTCTGAACTTAAAAGGAGCGAAAAAAGAGAGATAAAAATGAGTAACCCCCGAGGGTAATAATTTCTTTTCGACATTTTTGCAGAACCACCTGCACAAATGCAATCTCCATTCGTGCGCGGGCAATTAAATTAGCACGGCTTACTGCACAGATTATTATTCTTCATTGCCTCTCAGGGACGAATTCACTGTGCACTCTTTGCAAATTTTTTATTTTACATAATTTTAAATGGAGTCATAGTATTACAATTTTTAAACGAAATTGTCATTTAAAAAATTTGGTTGTACTTTAATAATAGTTATTAATTGTGGAAAATTCTGGAAAATTTTAATTATGAATTAATATACCGGAAAATAGTCAAATTTAAAATATGAATAAGTATCAAATTAGTAATTTTTGACTCAGATAAATAGAAAGGAATTGAGGAATTTTAAAGAATTCATAATATTTAAGATATTCAGGAATTCAGGGGATTCAGAGAATTCAAGGAATTTATGGAATTCAGAATATGCGAAGAAATTTAGGAATACAGAATATGTAAGGAATTTCAGAAAGTCAGAATATTGAAGGTTTTCAGAGAATTTCAGGAAATTACAAAATTCAGGGAATTCCCAATATTGAAGGAATTCATGGATCTTCAAAGATTTCTTGGAATGTAGAGATTTGCAGGGATTTCAGAGAATTTAGGGAATTCTAAAAATAAGGAGAATTTAGAATATTCAAATAATTCATGGAATTTAGAGAAATCAAGGATTTCAAGATATTCAAGGAATTTATAGAATTTCCATGCATTTAGGTAATCCTAAATATTAGGTGAACACAAAGAATGTAGGACATTTACAATATTCGAAGAATTCATGGAATTTTGAGAAAACAAAAATTTCAAAATATTTAGGGAATTTGGAAAATTCAGAATATTCAAGGAATTCAGAAAATTGAGGGAATTTAGAAAGGCCAGAGACTTCTGGGAATTTTTAGGAATTCAGAATATTCAATAAATTCAGAAGATTCAGAGAAGTAAGAAATTTCAGGAATTTAGAATATTCAAGAATATCAGGGAAGTCGAGGAATTCAGAGGATATTTAAGGGTTTTAGGAAAGCTAAGGCATTTAGAGCTTTTCGGGAATTCAGAGAATTTTAAATACACCAAAATTTTGAATATTAAATAAATTCGGAATATACAAGAAAATTGCCAATATGCAAGGAATTTAAGGAATTAAAATATTGGTGAGAGAATTAAAAAAATTTAAGGAAATTCAGAGAATTTACGATATTCAATGAATTTAAATATTTTCAGAAATTTCAGAACAATAAGTGAATTTAAGAAATTCAATGAATTTCAGTATTTTTGGAAATTTCAGAACAATAAGTGAATTCAAGGAATTCATTAAATCGAAGGGATTGCAGAATTTCAGAAAATGCAGGGAACTCAGGGAATTCAGGGAATTCACGACATGTCGAATTTTTAAATAATTCGTACAAATCTAGGATTTAACAGAATTCTAAGAGTTCAAATAATTTATGAATTCTAAGAATTCCAAATATCCAAGAAATTCAAATTATTCAAGAAATTCAAAATATTTAAGGAATTCAGAGAATTTTAAAGATTTCATAGCATTTAGGGAATGTGAAATATTCAAAGAATTCAGAATATTCAAGGACTTAAGAAAATTAAGAAATTTTAAGGGAATTCAAAAAATGTTAAAGAAATTTAGCGAATTCCAGAAAATTCAGGTAATGTACAGAATTCAAGGAATTAAAGAAATTCAGGAAATTAATACAATTCAAATAATTTTAGAAATTCATAATATTTAAGGATTTAAGAGAATTCAAGCAATTCAAAGAATTCGAAATATTCTAGAATTTCCTGGAAGCCAAAAAATTCAAGTATTTTCAGGAACTCTGAGAATTACAAATATTCAAGGAATTCAGAATATTCAAGAAATTCAAAATATTAATGGAAATTCTAGGACTTCATGGAATTTAGAAAATTTTGGGGATTTCAGAGAATTCTAGAAATTTAGAGAATTCAGCGAATTCTGGGAAGCATTCAGGGGATTCAAAGAATATCAAATATTCTTTGAATATTCAAAGAATGGGAAGAATTCAAAGAATTCTGAAAATTAAGAAACTTCAGGGGAATTCCAAAAATTTTAAGGGAATTTAAGGAATTTAAGGAAATTGGGAAATTAAGAGAATGGAATTCGAGGATTCCATTAAGTCCAGAGAATTTTGAGGCTTTCAGACCATTCAGAGAATTTGGAGAATTCAAAGAATTCAGAATATCTCAAGAATTCAGGGAATTAAAAACATTTTAAGGGTATCTATTTAAAAAAATTAAGGGTATCTAAAAACATTTAAGGGAATCTAGAGCTTTTAGAAAATGCGAGGAACTCAGATTTAAGGATTTCAGAGAATTCAGGGAATGTAAAGAATTCAAGGAATTAAAGGAATTCAGGAAATTAACAAAATTCAACTAATTTTAGGAATCCATAATATTGAAGGATTTTAGAGAATTCAAGCAATTCAAAGAATTCGGAATATTCTAGAATTTCCTGGAAGTAAAAAAATTCAGGTATTTTCAGGAACTCTAAAAATTAGAAATATTCAAGGAATTAAAAATATTAATGGAATTCTAGTATTTCATGGAATTGAGAGAATTTTGGGGATTTCAGATAATTCTAGGAATTTAGAGAATTCAGCGAATTCTGGGAATTTAGAATATTCAATATATTCAGAGCATTCAGGGGATTCAAAGAATTTCCCGAATGCAAATTATTTAGGGATTTTGGAGATGCCAAGGAGAGCTTGCATCTGCAGAAATTCTGAGAATTTAAAATATCCAAGAAACATAAAATATTCAAAGAATTCAGAGAACTTAAAAGACTTCCGAGTATTTAGAGAATGGGAAGAATTCAAACAATTCTGAAAATTAAGAAAGTTCAAGGGAATTCCAAAAATTTTAAGGGAATTCAAGGAATTGAAGAAAATTGGGAAATGAAGAGAATGGAATTCGAGGATTTCATTAAATCCAGAGAATTTTTAGGCTTTCAGACCATTCAGGGAATTTCGAGAGTTCAAAGAATTCAGAATATCTCAAGAATTCAGGGAATTAAAAACATTTTTAGGGGATCTAAAAACATTTAAGGGAATTCAGAGCTTTTAGGAAATGCAAGGAACTCAGATTTGAGGAGTTCAGAGAATTCAGGGAATGTACAGAATTTAAGAAATTAAAGGAATTCAGGAAATTGATACTATTCAAGTAATTTTAGGAATCCATAATATTGAAGGATTTGAGAGAATTCAGGCAATTCAAAGAATTCGGAATATTCTAAAATTTCCTGGAAGTAAAAAAATTCTGGTATTTTCAGGAACTTAGAGAATTACAAATATTCAAGGAATTCAGAATATTTAAGAAATTGAAAATATTAATGGAATTCTAGGATTTCATGGAATTTAGAATATTTTGGGGACTTCAGAGAATTCTAGGAATTTAGAGAATTCAGCGAATTCTGGGAATTTAGAATATTCAATATATTCTGAGCTTTCAGGGGGTTCAAAGAATTTCCCGAATGCAAATTATTTAGGGATTTCGCAGATGCCAAGGAGAGCTTACATTTTCAGAAATTCTGAGAACTTAAAATATCCAAGAAATTCAAACTATGCAAGAAATTCAAAATATTCAAAGAATTCAGAGAATTTTAAGGATTTCAGAGCATTTAAAGAATGGGAAGAATTCAAAGAATTCTGAAAATTAAGAAACTTCAAGGGAATTCCAAAAAATTTTAAGGGAATTCAGGGAATTTAAGGAAATTGGGAAATGAAGAGAATGGAATTCGAGGATTTCATTAAATCCAGAGAATTTTGAAGATTTCAGACCATTCAGGGAATTTCGACAGTTCAAAGAATTCAGAATATCTCAAGAATTCAGGGAATTAAAAACATTTTTAGGAGATCTAAAAACATTTAAGGTAATTCAGAGCATTTAGGAAATGCAAGGCACTCAGATTTAAGGATTTCAGAGAATTCATGAAATTAAGGGAAATTATAGAATAAAGGGAATTCCTGGAATCCAGAGAATTCCAGGAGTTTAAGGAGTTTAAGAAATTCACGGAATAAAAGGAATTTAGGAAATGAAGAGAATTAAAAAAATTTTAGGAATCCAGAATATTCAAAGCTTTCAGAGAATTCACGAAATTCAAAGAATTTTTATTTTTCAAAGAATTCAGGATTTTCAAGGAATTCCAGGATTTCGTGATATATGTAGAAATGAAAACTTTTTTCGTTGAAAATGCAACAAAATAGTTGAAACTTAAATTTTTAGGGTCAAATGAACTTTTATCCAAATATTTCCATCATCATAAAAATTTAACTATGTTCTCAAAACCTAATTTTGGCGCGTAAAAATTCATATTTTTGTATAGAAAAGAAATTTTCTTGTTTGAAAATGGAAGTACTATGTTGCAAATTCTCTTATTTTTCTATTAATTAATCTTTATGAATTAAAACTTCTCTATTTGTTTGAAAATTAAATTTTCATGATGAAAAATCTACTTTTTAATAAAAAATTCGTATTTTTATTAAAAATTAATTTTTTACTGAAACTTGAACTAATCCCATTTTTAGTTGAAAATAGATCTTTTTTTAGTTTAAAAATCAACTATTTAGCAAAAAAGTATGTACATTGTTAAAAATTGTTTTTTCGTAAAATATTAACCTATTAGTTTGATATTTAAACTACTTTTTTATACATTTTGTTTAATCAACTATTTTTTTTTTAATTTAAAATTAAAATCTTTTCTTGGCTTAAATTTAAAATATTACATTTTTTGCAGAGAATTTAATCCTTGTTAGTTTAAAATTTCATAAGAGTACATATAATAAAATATTATGCATCACAAAAAAGTAAAATGCATTTAAATAATTTAAAATACACGTAGGCAACATTCTGTCAGTCATTAATTATTATTAGTGTATTTATATTAATTTACTTTAATTTAAATTGTACATAATTGTCTATTCGAAAATTTATGCATTTCATGATGGTAAATAGGGATTGAAATTTCTTTCATCAGGTTGAAAATTATTGTCCCAATTTCCGCCGGAAATCAATACGGATGTCGCGAAATTTATTTGCCATAGCCGCCAGGTGATCAAGCTCGCTGTGTAATCTAGGTATGGTCTCGTATAACAATTTCTGGGCGAATTTTCGATACAAACATTGTCGCTTTTATATTCCAAAATTAAAAGTAAACAGAAATATTTTAACATTAATCTATTATTAAAATTATACATCGATTCGATTAAAATTTTAAAAATCTAAAAAACCATAATACGAAAGCAAAGAAGGCAATATTCAAAAAATTTGTTAATTATTTTAATATTATAATTTTTTTAAATTAAATTGACCAAACATTTTATTTTGCTTCCACTTGAATGCGAACTAACTTAATATAAATCAATAATATTATCCACATCTTTTTACTTAAACATAATTTGGTTAAACAATTATCTTTCTTGATAAAATATTTTATTATTTGATTGAAATATTATTATTCGGTAGAAAAGTTAAAAATTGTAACTATTTGGTGGAAAACTTACCTTTTTCCAGAACATTATTTTTTAACAGAAAATTAAACTATTCTATTTTTGATTGACACTTGATTTTTTTAGTTAAAATTCATGAATTTTGTGGAAAAATTCGTCTTTTCCAGAAAATTAATCCTTTTGCTAGAAATTTTATCTTTTTGGTTAAGCTCGTTAAAATCTACTTTTTAATGTGAAAATTTTTACTATGTTGTTAAAAATTAGTTTTTTTTGTTTTAAATTATTCTAT
>JAWWLR010000148.1:1511624-1525204 GCA_035041075.1 Acraspis erinacei | reverse complement strand
CGCAAATTGAAAAATTCCCGAATGATAAAATTTTCGAGTTAAAAGATTCCCGACTAATAAATTTCTCGAATTGGAAAATTCACAAAAAATAAAATTCACAAATTGAAAAATCGCCGAATAATTAAGGTCCCGAATTGGAAAATTCCAGAATAATAAAATTTTCGAATTTGAAAATTCCCGAATTGGAATATTCGCGACTACTAAAGTTTTCAAATTCGAAAATTCCTCAATAAGAAAATTCTAAAATAAAAAAATTCCCGAATATTAATGCCGGATAGATTATTTTCAATAATAAAGTTCGCGCATCGGAATATTTCCGAATAATAAATAAATTCGCAATATAAACTGTCGAGAATTATATTATTCGGGAATTTTTGTTGGTCTCAAAATAATATCTATTTCTTCGATTTTTTTATGTTTAACGAAATAATAATAATAATAATAATAATAATTTAATTTAAATTACCTTTCCTGGTACCACGTCACATTGAATATTAGTAATATTACAATAATAGTGCCTATATTTATGTCGAAATTAAATATGCTTCAATAAAATAATTACGATCACTTTTTTATTTTCATCGCAATAATTCACATCACTTTTATCTTCATTATTAACGCATTTATATATTTATTTATATTTATTGTATACAATTTCTTTCCATCATAATCGCTGTTTCGATTATGACTTACAATTTGTCGATCATATTTTTCGCCATTTTTAATGACACCCATACATTCTTATATCGTACGTTAAATATTCAATTGCAATATATTTACAGCTCTCATGACTAATTTGATTGAAAACACATATTTACAAAATTTGCGACGATTCGTTGTAATTTGGGGACATGAAACAAAATTTGATTATTGTCCGTCGCAATTTTTAAAAATCGATGTTCTATTCATAATTTCTTTAAAAAAAAAAGTTAATTATCTATATATAAAAAACGGAATGTTTCTTTATTTTCTATCACGGATTCTATCACAAATATGTGTCACTGAAATCAATTTGGATTGTAAAAAAATTTTAATATCTAGTGGATATCACAGAAAATATGTGATTGAACAACATGTGATAAATTATGTTAATTTATGTACACTATTTACACAAGAATTTACCTATTGATATTTTATGAACATAGCATAATTTTATTTTATACTTTAAAATATACAAAAATTCTGAATCTGTGTTAGTTAAAATTTAATTATTAATCTAAGCAAGAAACAAATTCAAATTTAGAGATTATTTATAGAAAAAACTGAGAAGAACAATAACTAAATAAATTAATGAATAAATTAGATTTTCGTAAAATCAAAGATGAATTTGTAAATGTTAAGAAAAAACGAAAAATGCACTTTTGCATGATATTTATAATTATGCATCAACTATTTTATATAGTATATTAATTAATATTTATTTATCTAAATTTTATTTTACACTAATTCAAAATTAGACTGACTTTTTCAAATATCTTTATAGCCAGTGAAAAGAAAAACTATTAACAATTTTATTAACATTTCCACGGAATTCTATTAGCAAGTTGAATTTTTTTCAATTTCGATATAGCTATTATATAATTCATCTATTCTTTGGATCATGTAAAAACTTTTTAATTTATCTTCGATAATACATATAGGTCTATAATTTATTTGTATGTACAAAAAAGAATAATGATATGCTCCTCAATTAATATTTTTACCTTCGAAATAAAAAGAAGGAAAATTGAATAAATTTAAACCTAGATAAATTAATAAATTGATAAATAAATCCGAATAAACTAAAAATATTATAAATAATAGAGAATTACGTCAGTCGAAATTCCGTTTACAATTTCCTATTTACATAAGATACTAATCTGCTGAAAGCACTTTTATACAACACTATCTTGAGCTTGGGCGATTTTTATTACGCCATAAAATTCCGCTGGCGGGTTGCCTCTTCAATTTTTCTTTTTCTTGGTTTACTGTCAAAATGAGCTTTGAAATTAATTTTAGATTACATAAAGGGCAATAATTTATTGTTGCCAGGGCCGAAAATGTTATAAATTTTTGACCATACATTTCTGGAATTGTTTCAATAACACAGAATATTATACTTTTTAACAAGAAAGATGAATTTTAACAAAATAGTTTAAATTTTAAACAAAATAAAGAGAGGGATTTTCAATCAGGTGTGTTATTTCTTGGCAAGAAATAATTAATTTACAACAAAATATTTAAATTTTCGGTTAAAAAAATTAATTTTCAACCAAAGATAACGAATCTTAAACTAAATAATTAAATTTTCATACAAAATTAATTTTGAACCAGGAAGATTAATTTGTTACCAATAAAGAGGATTTTGCAACAAAATAAATAAATTTTCAATAAAAAAAGTTGAACTATCATCTAAAAAAGATAAATTTTCAACCAGAAATAGAATAGTTATATTTTACAATAAAAAAATGAAATTTCAACGAAGTACTTGAATTTTAATTTGAAAAGATCAATTTTGACCGGAAAAAATGGAATTCTTAAACTTTCATTTAAAAAAATTAATTTTTAACAAGGAAGATTTATTTTCTAACAAAGAATGCGTTTTTTTGGGAATAAAATACATGCATTCTCAACTAAAAAGACGAATTTTCAATCAATTAAATTAATTTTCAAACAAATGGTTATAATCAAGTCGAACAGTTAAATTTTCATTCCACAAATTAATTTCGAATAAAATTAAAAAACGACGAATTTTTAACAATAAAAAAAACAACGAATTTAAAACAAAATAGTTGAATAATAGTTAAAAAATAAAGTTTCATCGAAAAAATTTAATAGTTGAATTTTAAGTCAAAAAGATTATTTTTCAGCAAAAAATACCAATTTTGAACAAAAAATGGAATAGTTAAATTTTCAGAAAATTTTTAAACAAACCAAATGAATTTTCAGCAATATAGACGATTTTTCAATAAAATACATAATTTTTCAACCGCAAAGATGAATTTCAAATAATAAGATGAATTTGCTACAAAAAAATTGAATTTTCAACCAAGTAGTTGAATTTTTAATTTAAAAGATAAATTTTGACCGACAAAAAAAAGGAATTTTATATTAAAAAAATTAATTTGTAACCGGGAAGATTGATTTTCTACCCAAGAAGATTATTTTTCTGATAAAATACATGAATTTTCAAATAAGAAAATGAATTTCTTATCAATAAGATTAATTTTCTGCAAAAAAGATGGATTTTTAATAAAATAAAGGAATTTTCAAACAAATGGTTATAATAAAATGGATCACTGAAATTTTAATTAAAAAATTTAATTTCTTACAAAAAAAAATTAATAAAGAAAAAAACAACAATTTTTAAACAAAATAGATGAATTCTAAACGCAGTGGTTGAATTTTCAATTTAAAAAAAGAAGTTCCATAGAAAAAAATAGAATAGTTGAATTTCAAGTCAAAAAGATTATTTTTCACTAAAAATACCAATCTTTAACCAAAAATGGAATAGTTCAATTTTCAGATGAAAAAAGTAATTATTAAACAAAACAAATGAATTTTCAACAAAATAGACGATTTTTCAGCGAATAAAATGAAAAAGTTAATTTTTGGTTTAAAAATTAATTTGGAATAAAAAACGATTTATTAACAAAATAGTTGAATTTTCAACCAAAAAATTACGTTTAAACCAAAATATGAATTTTTAAGCAGTAAGATTAATTCTTTACCAAAGAAGAAGATTTTTCATCATAAACCATAACGAAAAAATTCAATTTTACACTAACTTAATGAATTTCGAACCAAATACATGAATTCTGAATCAAGTAGTTGAATTTAAAATTTATTCAGACAAATTTTCAACGAAGAAAATGGAATAGTTAAATTTTCAGTTGAAAAAATGAACTTTTAAACGAACAAAATTAATTTTTAACAAAACAGATGAATTCCCAAATAAAAAGATTAATCTTAAACAAATTTTTAATGATGTAATTATTAATAAATAATTTTAATTATAATTTCAAACAGAAAATTAAATTTTTCAACCAGAAAGATTGATTTTTAACCAATGAAGACAATTTCGAAACAAAAGACATGAATTTTCAACGAAAAAGATGAATTTCCAACTAAGAAGTTTATTTTTCTGCGAAAAATGATAAATTTTCAACGAAAAAAATGAATTTACAAACAAGTGGTTCAATTGACAGTTTAAAAAATAATGTATCAGATAATAAAATGGAATGGTTAATTTTCGGCTGAAGAAATTAATTTTTAAACAAGCAAAACGAATTTTTAACAACATAGATGAATTTTCAACCCCAGAGATTAATTTTTAACAAATAATAGAGTTTTTTTACAAAAAACAGGAATTTTCAATCAAACAAATGATTTTTCAACCCAGTGATTGAATTTTCAGTCGAAGAAAATTCAGCTTGAACTAATAAAATGAAATAGTTAAATTTTTAGTTAAAAAGATGATTTTTTCAGCAAGAAAGGTCAATTTTTAACAGAAAATGTAGTAGTTTTATTTTTAAGCGAAACAAATTAATTTTAAAACAAACACAACAAATTTCTATAAAAATAGTTGCATTTTTAACCAGGGAAATTAATTTTTAACCAAAAAAATCGAATTTTCCACCAAAGAGAACAATTTTCTTTAAAAAAGACGATTTTTCCATAGAATAGTTAGACTTTCGACTAAATTAATTAATTTTTAACAAAGCAGTTTAAGTTTTAACCAAATGGTTGATTTTCCAACCCGAAATTTTTTAGCTTTAAACAAAAACGAGTTAATTCAACAAAAGAAGATGAATTATTAACAAAAAAAGAAATAGTTGCCTTTGTAGCCAGAGACGAATTTTCAATGAAAATGATAAATCTTCAACCGAAAAAGAATTTTTAACATCTGAAGAGAAATTTCCTACAAAAAATGTAATAATATGGATATTTCAAAAAAAATATATATATAAAACTAGATTTTTCAACTAAAAAAAAACGACTTTCAACCATATATGTGGTTGGATTCTGTTATTATGTTCTATATTAATTCAGTTGGCATTTAATTGGAAATCTGAGGAAAAGAAGAAATTAGGGAAATACGTAAGGACAATTGTTTAACAGCTGGGATAAATAAATAGAAATATTAATAATTTATAGAGTTCACTCTTTTAAATCCGGACTATAAAAGTTTCTCAAACTACGCAACATTTTAGGCCCTGATTATTGCCAATGAGTAGTGATCAGTGTTGGGTAAGTAACTTTTTTTTTTAGTAACTTGTTACAGTAACTTGAAGTTCCCTAAAAATTACTCTAAATTTATGCTCCGAACCTTCATTTTTTAAATTAAAGGAGTTAGATAAAAAGATAGAAGAGCCGCAGTAAGATGAGAAGGAAGAAATAGATCTAATCTCTTCTCCTTTTCTTCTTCTTCGATCTCCTCTTTCATTACCTCATAATTCTCCTCCTCCTCGTCTATAAGCTGACTCTCTTCATTTATCTCCTTCCTCTTATCATTTTTCTAAAGTGTCACTTACCTCTCCTAACATCCTCCTCATTGTGTTTCAAAATGAGTTAATATATAAGGAGGGGAATTTTAATGAGAAGCCAGGGACAGATAAAGAATCTGAACAGTTGGAGAGCAAAATATATATGAGAAGAGAGATGAAGAGGAGATACAAGAAGAGAAGGAGGAGTTTAAGGAAAATTTTGAGAAGGAGATTGAAGCAGAGAGGGAAGCGATTTATGAGATACTTGAGAAGGAGGCATTATAAGAGGTTCCGAAGATAGATGAGAACGAGATAGGTGAGGAGGAGGAGATAACTAAAGATGAAGAGAAGGATCGGCAGATAAATAATGATATAGGTAAGAAGGTGGAGGTTTAGGATATAGTTGAGAAGGAGATAGAAGACAAGAAGGAGAATCAGGAGATAGATAAAATGATACAATTGAAGAAAAATCTTCACATATATGAAGAGATAGGTGATGAGCAGGAGGAGGAGATAAATGAAAAGATAGATAAGGAGATAGAAGAAGAGAGATAGGAGGAAATAAAAGATGAGGATTATGCGATAGTAGAAAAGGAGGAGATACACGAAGAAATAGATGAGATAAAAGAAGAGGAAGAAGAGGATCTGCACATAGATAAGGAGATAGGACCTGAGAAGGAAATGAAGGACTAGGATGATGAGAGAGTAGGAAAGGAGAAAACACATTGAGATACAGATTAGGAGATAAAAGGAGAGAAGGAAGAGGGTCGACAGATAGATAAGGATGTAGATCACGAGAAGGAGAACGTTTAGGATACACTTAGGAAGGAGAAACAAGAATAGAAAAAGGATCGGAAGATAGTTGAGGAAGAGAGGATAAATAAACTAAGAGGGGCAGAGGAAATAAAAGAGGAGGATGATGAGATAGTAGAAAAGAATTAGATAAATGAAGATACATGAAGATACAGATAAGAAGATAAAAGCAGAGGAGAAAGAGGATCGGGAGATAGATAAATAGATAGTTCACGAGAAGGAGGGCGAATTGAAAATTTGCCGGATTATAAAATTCCCGAAAAATGAAATTCGCGAAAAATAAAATCCCCCAATTGAAACATTTTCAAATCATAAAATTCCCGAATTGGGATGTTCCCGAGAAATAGAGTTTTCGAATAATAAAATTTACGAACTGAAAAAGACAATAATAATAAAATTGCCAAATAACAAAATTTCAAAATAATAAAACTGCCGACAAATGAGATTCCCGAATTATAAAATTCCAAAAAAATAAAATTTCCGAACAATAAATTTTCAGAATTATAAAATTCCCGAAAAATAACATTTCCAAATGATAAATTTCCAGAATTGTTAAATTTCCGAATAATAAGATTTCCAAATAGTGAAGTCCTCAAGTTCGACAATTTTTAAACAATAAAATTTGTAAATTGGAATATTTGCCCAATAATAAAATTTCCGAAATGGAAAATTCCTAAATTCGAAAATCCCCTGATTATAAGTTTCTCGAATTTTAAATTTCCCGAAAAATAACATTGTCGAATTGAAACATTTTCGAATCACAAAATTCCCGAATAGAAAAGGACAAGAATAATAAAATTCCCGAATAATAAAATTTAAAAATAATAAAATTCCCGATAAATGAGATTCCCGAATTATAAAATTCCCGAAAAATCGAATGCTCGAATTGGTAAATTTTCGAATAATAAAATTTCCGAATCGATTAATCCCGAAAAATAAAATTTCCTAAAAATAACGTTCCATAAATGGGAAAATTTCCGAATAATAAGATTGCCAAATAGTGAAGTTCTCGAGTTAGAAAAGTTATAAAGAATAAAATTTATGAATTGGAATATTCCCGAATAATAAAATCTCCGAATGGGAAAATACCCGAATAATAAAATTTCCGAAATGTAAAATTCCGGAATAAAGGGAAGACTGAAAAATCACCAAAAAATTAAAATTCCTTTTAACTCTAAAATTCCCGAATAATAAGATTTCTGAATGAGAAAATGCCCAAATTTAAAAATGCCAGGATAATAAAATTTACAAGTAATAAAATTCACGAAAGGGCAAATTCCCTCATTGTAAAATTTTCAAATTATAAATTTCCCGAAAAATAAAATTCGCAAAAAATAAAATTCCCGAATTGAAACATTTTCGAATAACAAAATTTCCAAATTGGAATATTCCTGAATATGAGAATTTCCCAACAATAAAATTTCCACATTGAAAAAGTCACGAATAAAAAAAAAACGGAGTGGGTAGACTGCCGGTACTGGCAAAAAAGGTTTGTGTCGGTACCAGCAATAAATTTATCTGCCGTTATCGGTAAAAAAAACAACACATTTTTAGCTTACCAAAGCGACTTTCAGACATCTTAGAGTAAGGTTATGTGATTTAAAGGTATTCTCTTATAAGGGGTCAATCCCGTATCTCATTCCAAAGTCTCGTGGAGGTGGGAAGGCGCCAGTTTGACCGGTCAGAGAAATAATGTTGTTCAAAACCCCTTCCCCTTTCCAAGGTCTCATGGGGGCGGGAACGCACTTCTTTGTCCGGTCACGGAAATAATGTTGGTCAAAACCCTTCCCGTTCCAACATCTCGTGGAAGCGGGAAGGCACCCCTTTGAACGGTCACGGAAATAATGTTTGGTAAACACCTTCCCATTTCCAAGGTCTCGTGGGGGCGGGAAGACACCCCTTTAACAGGTCACAGGAATAATGTTGATCAAACCCCATGCACTTTCCAATGTCAAGTAGAGGCGGGAAGGCACGACTTTGACCAGTTACTGAAATAATGCTGATGAAACTCCTTCCCCTTTCCAAGGTCTCGTGGGAGCTGGAAGGCACCCATTTGACCGGTCACTGAAATAATGTTGGTCAAGCCCCTTTCCCTTTCCAACATTTCGTGGGGGAGGGAAGGCACACCTTTGACCGGTCACAGTAATAATGTTGGTCAGGCCCCTTTCCATTTCCAGGGTTTTGTGGGGGCGAAAAGGCACCCCTTTGACCGGTCACAGAAATAATGTTAGTCAAACCCCTTTCCCTTTCCAACTTCTCGTGGGGACGGGAAGGCACACCTTTCCAAGTATTTAAAATGACAATAAATTTATCTAATAATCTACCGGCAGAGAACTTTATAGCTGGTATCGGCAGAGTAGATTTTTCTCCGGTACCGGTAGAGAAATTTTTGCCGGTCCCGGAAGAGCATCCACTGCCTAAAAAAATCCCCAAAAATAAAATTCCCGAATTATAAAATTCCCGAAAAATGAGATTCTCGAATTATAAAATTCCCGAATAATGAAATTTCTGAATTGGACAATTCCCTGATAATAAAATTCCCGAATTGGAATATTTTCGAATAATAAAATTCCCGAATTGGAAAATTCCCGAAAAATAATTTATGAGATAGTTGAGAAGGAGGCATCATAAGAGGAGGAGGTTCAGAAGATAGATGAGCATCAGATAGGTGGGGAGGAGGAGGAGATAAGTAACGGTGAAGAGAAGGATCGGCATATAGATAGGGATATGAGAAGGTGGAGGTGTGGGATATAGTTGAGAAGGAGAGAGAAGTCAATATGGAGAATCAGGAGATAGAAAGCAAGTTTATAGATTAGGAAAGGAAGATAAATGAGAAGATAGCAGGAGATAGGAGAGGAGGAAATACAAGAGGAGGATCATATAGATGAGATAAAAGAAGAGGAAGACGAGGATCTGCAGATAGATAAGTAGATAGGTCATGAGAAGGAGAATGTTTAGTGTATAAAGTTCAGAAGGTGAAATAAGAAGAGGCAGAGGATCAGAGGATAGATAAGGAGGGGATAGGTGAAGAATAGAAGATAAATGAAGATGTAGTTGAGGAGATAAAATAACAGAATGAAGATAGACAGATAAGAGCAGATGGAAGAAGAAGGGGAAGAGAAAATAAAAGAGGAGGATCATTAGATAGTGGAACAGGGGGAAACACATGGAGATACAGATGAAATAATAAATTAAAAGAAAGAAGAGGATCGGTAGATATATAATGAGGTAGGTCACGAGAAGGAGGACGTTAAGGATACACTTAAGCAGGAGAAACAAGACTAGGAAAAGGATCAGAATATAGATGAGAAAGAGATAGTTGAGGAAGAGAAGACGAATTAAGAGATATGGTGATAGTTCAAGAGAAGGAGGACCTTTGGGGTATACTTGAGAAGAAGTTTTATAAGAAGAGGAAGAGGATCACATAATAAAACTTCGGAATAATAAATACGCGAATGGGAAATTTTCCGAATAATATGATTTTCAAATAATGAAATTCTCGAGTTACAAAAATTCGAATAATAAAATTTCCGAATTGGAACATATTTTAATAATAAAATTCCCGAATTGGAAAATTCACGGATAATAAGATTCCCGAAACATAAAATTTATGAATAATAAACTTCCTATGATAAAAGGAGGAGGTTGAGAAGATAGATTATAAGGAGATAGGTGAGGAGGAGGAGGAGACCGAGGAGGAGATAAGTACAGATGGAGAGAAGGATCGGCAGATAGATAAGGATATAGGTGAGAAGCTGGAGGTTTAGAATATAGTTTAGAAGGTGATAGAAAACAAAGAGGAGAAGCAGGAGATATATAAGAAAGATATAGGTGAGAAGGATAAGATGAATAAAGAGATACATAAAAAGGTAAAATTGAAGGAAGGATAGATGAGAAGGAGATAAGTGAAGAAAAGAAGATAAATTAAGTGACAGTTGAGGAGATAATGTAACAGGATGAAGATAGCAGGTAGATGAAAAGGTAGGCGAGGAGATAGAAGAGCAGGAGGAGGAGGAGAAAATAAAAGAGAAGGATGATGAGATAGTAGCAAAGGAGGAAAAACATGGAGATGCAGGTGAGGATATAAAAGAAGAGACGGAAGAGGATTGGCAGTTAGATAAGGAGGTAGGTCACTAGAAGGAGGACGTTTACGATACACTTAAGAAGGAGAAACAAGAAGACGAAGAGGATCAGAAGATAGATGAGAAGAAGATAGTTAAGGAAGAGAAGATGAATTAAGAGATAGTTGAGGAGATAAAAAAAGGGGGAATATTCCCGGATAATAAAATTTCTGAATGATAAAATTCCCGAATCATAAGATTTCCGAATGAACACATTCCCAAATTGAAAATTTCTCGGATAATAAAATGTACGAATAATAAGGTTCACGAATTGGAGAATTCCCGAATAACAAAGTTGCGGAACAATAAAACTTCCGAATAATAAAATTCCTGGTGTGGAAAATTCCCTGATTATAAAATTGTCGAATTATAAAAATCCGGAAAAATGAGATTCACGAATTATAAAATTCCCGAAAAAGAGATTTCCGAATTATAAAGTTCCCACAAAATTAAATTCTCGTATTTGAACAAATAATGAAATTCCCGAAAAATAAAATTCCAGGATAGGAAAATTCTCGAATGATGGAATTTCAGAATAATAAGATTCCCAAAAAATGAAATTCCTGAATTGGAACATTTTTTAATAATAAAATTTCCGTATGAGACAGTTGAGAAGGAGACGTCATAAGAAGAGGAGGTTCAGAAGATAGATAGAGAAATAGATAAGGCTCGGCAGATAGATAGGGATACGAGAAGGTGGAGGTTTGTGCTATAGTTGAGAAGGAGATAGAAGAGAAGACGGAGGATCAAGAGATAGATATCTCCTGATCCTCTCTTAAACATCCATCTCCTCTTTTTGATCTCCGCTTCATTAACTTCCTTATGTATCTCCTCTTCGCTCTGATTATTTTTCCTATCTATCGCCTGCATCTTCTTCACATCCTCCTCTTTATCTTTCACCTCACGTTAAAAGACACTTAAGGGGATATTAAGGAGAGGTGAATGATAGGTAAAGAAAGTGATTAGGAGGAGGAAGATCAACCGATAGATGAGTAGGAGAAAGGTGAGAAGGAATAGGAGGAAAGTGATGAGGAGACGATTGACTGAGAGGAAGAGGTAAAACATTGTAGTAGTGGAAGGGTAGGAGGAGGTGCAGCAGATAGTTGAGGTGGGGATAGAAGAGGAGAAGGATCGGTAACATAGATCGCTGATTTATCAACTGAGGGTTTATCACCAAAAAAAACATACACACAAAATTAAGTAATTTACTACCCAACACTGGTAAAGGTAATGTAATCTTTGAATAACTAACTCTGCAAATAAATTAGCAGCGCGGTCTGAATTGTCTTGTCGATTCCATATTAGCTCTGGATCGGCAATTCGCTCTTCGCTAGACAAACTGCGAGGGTGTTTTCCAGCAGCCTTCACAGCAGGGCAGGGCACTCTTGAGCGTGTCTTTGAAGGCCTCGCGAAAGTCGCGATTAAAGTATGCGTAAATCAGCGGATTCAAGGCGCTGTTGAAGTACCCTATCCAAAAGAGGACTGAGACCACTGCTTCAGGAAAGTAACAAGCTTCAGCGCAAAGAGAGGCCGTCAAGTACCTAAAAGGGAAAAGAGAAAATTAACATCCATAGAACTTGAGACGCATGCTCGCGTTTTAAATTAAATAGTAGCTCGCGCGCTTTCATCTCCACAGGTTTTTACTTCTTAACATTAAAAATTACTAACATTTCCTAAAATTATAAATTTTAACATCAATTATTAAACAAAAATTTAAATATTAATCGTTTTTGCACATTCTGAAAGAATAATGAAAGGCATGGTGGCTAAAAACGGGATTGAAAATAACTTTTCGAAATTTTATCTTTAAAGGTTTCAAGTTTCCTTTCTAAATTAAACTTAGGCAGAGAGTTCTGCTACTACGTAGTATGTTAGTTTATGGGGTACATTTTTTTCATCGGATAAATATTTATAGACAAGGAAGGGGTAAAAATTGGGGAATTTTCATAAATATAGTCTATTTCAGATTTATTAAGATTTTGCAATTAAGTGCTTGTAGCTTAAAAAGAGGTATTTTTTATGTATGAAAATAAGCCATGAATGCTTTTTGAGAATATAAAATCAATTTGATCGATTCGTAACTCTTCTAATGGTGGAAAAAGTGTTTTTTAGTACAGTTTTGATAGACTTTTTGACGCCTTATCCATTGATCATACGCATTTTTTGAAAAATTATATTATCATACTTGACCTTCAAAAATCAGGGCCAAAAATAAATTTGACTTTTTTCATAGCAGGATGCATTTTTTAATTTTTCATTCAATAATTTTGAGATTAAACAGTAAATCTTTAGTTGTTAATATTTGCAAAAATAATATTTTATACATTTTATGTTTTTATTGATAAAATATTAAATTTTATTTTTTAATTTCAAGCTACTTAAAGAAGTACTAGTAAGCTTACTTTTTAGCCTAAGAAAATTTGGACAAAAAGTTCCCCTCTACGATAAAAAGTCTAATTTACTTTTAAGCTTACTGTTAAAAGGTCAAATATATTTTTCTAATAGTTACTTGAAATGGAAAGAACGTGAAAACCCTTACACAAATTGTAGTAGACAAGACATTTTTTTATTGCTATTAAATACCAAAAATTGACAAAACAGATGTTAAATTTTCAAAAACTCTCATGGCTTATTTTTAGGAAGAAAAAATAGAAACACCACTCTTGAAACCTCGAGGATAGAATAGGGGTGGAGAAGGAGGAGGAAGACATGAGTTTCCTCCTCCTTCCCATTTATCCCCATTTTATCTATCTGCGTAGACTCCTCAACCTCCTCCTTTTTCTTCTATCTCCTCATCTATCAGTTTATCTACCTCCTACTCCTCACCTATCTACTCCTCATCTATCAGTTGATTTTCCCCTTCATCTCCTTCTCATAATTATACTCTTTACTCTCTTTCCTCTCCTGAAAATCCTTTTTATTTTTTTTCAACATGAGATAAAATTTAAGGAGGATGATGTTAAGTAGAAGCAGCTGATAGATAAGGAAGTTGAACAGGAAGAGGAGAAATGGGTGAAATGTAGATAAAGGAGGAGACGAAGGAGTATGTTTAGAGATAGTTGATAAGGAGTGAGAAAAAGAAGAGAAGGAGGATTAGGAGATAGACGAGAAGGTAGTTGAGGAGCAGAAGAAGATAAATGAGTAGACAACAGAAGAAGAGGAGGAGGACCAGAAAAAGATA
>JAWWLR010000148.1:1496755-1509282 GCA_035041075.1 Acraspis erinacei | reverse complement strand
GGACCAACCTGAGGAGAAGGGCAAAAAGGAAGAGGATTCTAAGGAGGAGCTGGATATAGATAAGGAAGAGGAGATAAATGAAGAGCGGATAGAAGAGGAGAAAGAAGATGAAGATAAGGAGGAGGAGGAGGAGGAGGAGGATGATGAGGGGTAGGAGGAGGAGGCAAGACACGTTGGATCAATAAAACAGGAATGTCGATAAATTTCTTAGACAATATCTCTGAAAATAGATGGATACACTGTAAACTTATCATAGAACAGAAACTTGGTCGACATTTCTATCAATCAATGAAAATTTGTATCGGCCCGTAAAACAGGAATATCGATAAACGTGTTAGCTTGTACCTGTGTCAATAGATGGCGCCACTCTTGGCTTAATATGGAACAGAACCTTGCTCGGTCGGTAAGTGGCGTTACACTGTCACAGCTTTACTACTATTTTGGGAAAAAAAACTAAAAAAAAATCTCTAATTAGGTCAACTTGTGTAACAGAATTGCACAAAGAGTCTTAAAAGGAGAAAAGTGCGTTTTCAAACATTAATTTTATCAGCTCATTAGAGCAAACAGACTTTTCTCCTTTTAAGGCTTTTTGTGCAATTCTGTTATGTAAGATAACTTTGTCTGGGATTATATTTTTAGAGTGTTTTTCAGAATTCTCTTTGATTAAAATAATGAAGAAATTCATAGAAATGAAGAAATAGTGATGAGCAAGAAACTCGTAGAGCTGCCGTTGATAAGATCGTGTCGGAAATAAAAAGTAGGTGCACGTTGCTTGACTGCACCATTTGTCTATAATCCCCACACTGCCGACTTTGCATTTTAATGTAGAAGAGAAATGAGGAGAGAGGAAAAAAGGACTTTGTGCAATTAGAAGAAGAACTTTTCCTTTGAGGCTTCGGCCTATAAAGTTCTTTCAAAGTTCGTGAGGCCTAATTGCCGGAAGAACTAAGGAATGCTTGAAATATCTTGAGGCGTCTTTGTGAGTTAGAATATGAGCAAGCACCCAGAGAAAATTTTCTTTGATCAAAAACATCGTTTTGTTGACCGCATTTGGTTGACAACAGAGAAATTGTGTGTTAAATTAACAAAACTTTTGTTCAGTTGACGAAATTCGTTTGCTTCTGTCAATACAAGATTTTGGTTAGATTGCTTTCTTGATTTTAGAAAATGCTTTTTTAATTAAACAAAATGTTTTGGTTATATCTACCAAACTATTTGAGACAGTCTTTTTCTAGAATCAAGCAAAATATTTGGTTAATTCAACCAAACAAATTTTCTTGGGTTAACCAAGTATTTTGTTGTTCATATGATAATCATGTTTTCGGATTAAATTAACTAAAATTTTATTGATTCAATCATTCTGAATATAAACTTTCTGCTTACTCAGGAAATAATCCATGAATTACACAAATTTTCTTATTGAAAATAGCGGCTTATGTCTCGAAATTATGGTGAAATGTGACTCCAGTCCCATTTTTGGAAACAGGTCTCAATTTGTACAAAAAAGTTTTTAGTTCAGAGTTCAGACGGCTATCCTAATATTGTTTATATGAGAATATGATGTAAGACAATGAAATTTATAAAAATCTTTCAAAAACAAAATATTACTTTAGCATAAATTTTTTAGTTAATCAAAAACAACTTTAAAATTTTTTAAATTTCATTGCAACAAAGTAGTGTTTATTTGAAAGAAAATTTTTTTCTTTGAATTCAAGAAACTTTTTTGGGAGTCTTTAATAGGAATTGTTAGATTTTTAGTTAAAAAATGAATTTTCAACCAAAGAACAACGATTTTTTTTAAATAGTTAAATTTTCAACAGAAGAGATGAATTTTCAACTAAAATTAGGAATCTGCAAACAAAAAATGAATTTTTAAGCAAATTGTTGAATTTTCTAAAAAGAGGCTAGTTTTTAACCAAATACTTGAATTTTCAAAAAGAATATTCATTTTCTACAGGAAATAAAAAATTCTTAACAAAACAGCGAATTATCAAGCAAGTAGTTTAAATTTCTACTGAAAAAATACATTTTTAAACAAACGTGGCATAATTATATTTTAATTAATAAAAATTAGTTATTTACAAAAAAAATAATTGTCATCAAAATAGTTAAATTTTTAACCGAAGAGTCGAATTTCCAACAAAAATATGCATCTCTAAAAAAACAAAAGAATTTTTTAAAAAGTAGTTAAATTTACAAGAAGATTAATTTTGTAGCAAACAAGACAAAATTTTAAGAAAATTCATGAATATTCAAACATGAAAGAGAAATGTTTACAAAAAATGAAATACTTAAATTGTTAGTTCAAAAAGTAAATTTTTTCAAAGAAAAACATTTCTAGGAAATTATTGTAATAAATAATTTTTCCACCAAACTGTTTTCAACTAAAGAAAAAAATATTAAACCAGAAGAGGACATTTTTAACAAAGTAGTTCAATTATGACTGAAAAATGGAATAGTTAAAAAAAGTTAAAAAAAATAATTTTAAGCCAAAAAAATAAACTAATTTTCAAAAATGTAATTGAATTTTCAACCAAATGGTCAAATTTTCAACTAAAAAAGATCAATTTTCAACCAAAATTGGAATAGGGAAATTTTTAATGACAAAATTAGTTTTCAATAAAAAAAATAATTTTCAACAAAACCTAGTTTAATTTTCAATGAAAGAGAATAATTTGCAACTAAAATGAACAATCTTCATCCAATAAATTTCTTTTTAATAAAAATGTGAAATTTCCTACGAAGTAGATTTATTTTTCAACAAATTGTGGAATTTTCAACTAAAAAAGATCAATTTTCCACCAAAAATGGAATTGGGAAATTTTCAATGAAAAAATAAATTTTCAATACAAAAAAATGATTTTCAACAAACTAGTTTAATTTTCAATGAAAAAAATAAGTTTAAACTAAAATTAAAAAACTAGCAAAAAAATAACTTTTTAACAAAATTGTTCAATTTTCTACCAAAAAAATAGATTAACTACCAAAATAGTATAATTTTCCAACCAAAGTCATGATTTTTCAACGAAGAAGATCAATTTTTTAAAGAAAAAGACAAATTTTCAAGAAAATACATGCATTTTCGGCTAAAATAGATCGATTTTCCACCAAAAATATAATTGGGAAATTTTCAATGAAAAAATTAGTTTAAAAAAAAAAATTCAGCAAAACCTAGTTTAATTTTCAATGAAAGAGAATAATTTTCAAATAAAATGAATAATCTTTAGCGAAAAAATTACTTTTTAACATAAATGTTAAATTTCCTAAGAAGTAGATTTATTTTTCAACAAATTGTGGAATTTTGAACTATAAAAGATCAATTTTCCACCAAAAATGGAATTGGGAAATTTTCAATGAAAAAATAAATTTTCAATAAAAAAAATTATTTTCAACAAAAATTTTAATTTTCAATGAAAAAGACTAATTTTACAACTAAAATTTAAAAACCAGCCAAAAAATAACTTTTTAACCAAATTTTTCAATACTCTACCAAAAAATAGATTTTCTACCAAAATAGTATAATTTTCCACTCAAACTCATGATTCTTTAACGAAGCAGATTAATTTTTTACCGAAGAAGACAAATTTTCAACAAAATACATACATTTTCGGCTTAAATAGATGAATTTTCTACCAAAAATATAATAGGAAAATTTGAAATGAAAAAATTAATTTATAATTGAAAAAAAAAGAATTTTCAACAAATTATTTTGATTATGAATGAAACAGATATGAATTTTCAACTAAAATGATGAATCTTCAACTGGGCTAGATCAATTTTCGCATAAAAAGTACAATTTCAATCAAAACTAATTATTAATCAAAACAGATAAATTATTGACTAAAAATGCAATAGTTGATATTTGCAACAAAATAGCCTTTAATTTAAATGAAAATAGTTGAATTTGTCCTAAAAAAAAAGAATTTTCAACAAAATAGATGAATCCTGCACAAACAAGGGAATTTACAGAAAAATAGTTTACTTGTCAATTAAAAAATGATACCTTGTTCAAGAAAATTGGTTAATTCTCAACTAAAGAAGAAAAATTTCCAACAAGAAATGGAATAAATAATTTTTATGAATTTTTAGCAAAAAATTGCTTTTGAACAAAAATAATTAAATTCCTTAAAAAGTTAGACTTATTTTTCACTAAATGGTTGAATTTTCAACCAAAATCGTGAAATCAAAAATATAATAGGGAAATTTTCAATAAAAAATTAGTTTATACTTTAAAAAACTGGATTTTTCAACAAATTAGTTTAATTATGAACGAAACAGAGATGAATTTTTTAAATTAAAATGACGAATATTCAGCTTTTTCAGAAAATGGTTTATTTTCGACTAAAGAAGAAAAATTTCCAATAAAAAATGAAATAAATTATTTTTCAGTTAAGTAAATTAATTTTCAGCCAAAAAAGAAACTACTTTTCAACAATATAGTTGGATTTTGAACCAAATAAATAAATTTTCTATCAATATAGAATAATTCTCATTCCAAAAAGACGAGTTTTCATCAATGCCGTTGAATATTTAGCAAAAAATTATTTTTGAACAAAAATGTTCAAAATTATCAAGTTCTAACTAAAAAAATCAATTCTTCACCAAAAATAAAAAAGGGAGATTTTTAATGGAAAAATTCATTTTCAATAAAAAAAAATAAAATAATTTCAACAGATAAATTATTTAAGAAAAATGTCACAGATTATATTTACAATAATTTGAAAATTCTAGAAATTTGGTAATCTTGAGTTCACATACATTTTCAAATATGATTATTTTAATACCAGAAATATGCACTAAATTCTGTTAATCTCTGGGCAGTAGTAAAAAAAAGTTTTTTATTGTGGATGGACAATGAAAAGGACAAGAATATGACAAGACGTGATGAAAATGCTGGAAAATAGGAAATCCTATTTTTTCTTTTTTTTGAGTGGCGGATTAACGAGTAAGGGATGAAAGCTTGAAATCATTTGTCACAGTTGTCTCACCCTTGAGCCATTCAGAATGAAAGATAAGCATGTGAGCATACATATTTCAGAAAAATTGAGCTTGCAAATCCATTAAAGCTCTTATTTTCACTGAAATTCATAAATGTATTATACAATCACGCGCGAATTTTACACGTTTAAAAAAAATCTTATATGGGACTCTACCTGAAATTCATTTACATATTGAATTTTGAATTTCAGTTTGCAACAAAAAAAAGATACATTTTTGACAAAAAGTGGAGTAATTAAGTTTTAAGTATGAAAGAATTAATTTTTAATAAAAGAACTAATTTTTAGGAAAATTGTTACGTTTTCTGATGCAGAGTTTAATTTTTAATGAGAATAATAAATCTTCTACCAGTAAAAAAAATCTAACGAAGTGCTTCCAATTTCAATCAAGTACCTTAGTTTACAACAAATTTTATTTTCTAGCAAAAGAAAAATTTTCAACAAAAAATAGAATTTTTTTTATATTAAAAAAAGTATTTTATTTTTCAATAATATAAAAAAATAATATATAATAAAATAAGTTAACTTTTTCATGTACAAAGATAAATTTGAAATTAAAATCCTGAATGTTCCACCAAGAAAATAAGTTTCTAAAAAGTGGTTTAATTTTCAACCAAGTAGCTTAGTTTTTAACCAAAAACATTAATTTTCTACCAAAAATACGAAATTTCGCATTTTTAACAAAATAGTTTAATTTTCAATTAAAGAGGTAACTTTTCAACCAAAAGATATGAAATCTGAAAAAAATGCATCATGAAGTTGATATTAAAAAAAAATATTGTCATTTTCAATTAATAACAGTTGAATTAAACCAACGATGATGAATTTATAAGAAGCTTGTTAAATCATCTATAAAAAATTATTTGTTTTCAGATGGAAAAAAGAAAATTTTTAAACAATGAAGTTACTTCTGAAAGAAATTGTTGAATTTTAAAGTCAAAAATATGAATAGTATATCAATAAACAATGTGCTGTTGATAATCTCAATAAATTTTGAAATAATTATTCGAAGGTTCAAATAAAAATTATAAATTTTTAACTAAAACTGAAATAGTTACATTTTGAGTTAAAAAATTTTTTTTTCAACTAACGAAAATGCGAATGGTCAAAAAAATAGTTTAATTTTCAATTAAAGAGGGGGGAATCGTCAAGGAAAAATATTAATTACGGAAAAAATTCAAAACGTAGTTATTATTTTTTTTAATGTTTTTAATTTCCATTCTTACCTGTTCAAAATAACTAATGGAGAGACATTTTTTGGTAAAATTCAAAATATAGTTATAGTTTAAAAAAAATATTTTGAATTTCCATTAATACCAGTTAAATTTAACTAACGAAGATGAAATTCTTGAAAAATTGGTTAAATCTTCAATCCAAAAAGGATTCATTTTCAAACTTAAAAATAAATTTTTCCAATAAATTTGCTTTGCAACTAAATTGTTGATTTTTAAAACAAAACAAAAAAAGAAATAAATTAAAAAGAAGGTTTCTACCTAACAGTTAAATTTTGAACCAAATACGTGAACTTTTAAATAAAATAATGGATATTTAAAAAAATTTATTTTTAACCAAAATAAAATTTTCAACAAAGAATATATTAGTTAAATTTTCAGTTTAAAAAAATATTTAAATTTTTAACCAAAAAGAATAATTTTCAGCAAACAGACGAATTTTTTAACCTAAAAGATAAGTTTTTAAAAAAGCTATTGAGCTTTCGAGGAAAAAGGTGACTTTTTAGTCAAATAACTTTAAACAAAATAATACAGTTGAACTTTGTATCAAATTAATTTAAAGAAGACAAATTTTCAAACAAATGAATAAATTTACAAAAAAATATTTAAAGTTTTAACAAAATATTTATATTCTTAAGCAAGTAGCTGAAATTTCAAGTAAGAAGATTAATTTTTTACCGTAAGATGAATTTTCAACAAAATAAACTGAATTTTCATGAAAAAACTAATTTTTAATAAAATCGTTGAATTCGTTCGTTTCAATCAAAAACATTTTAATTTAAAAAAAAAGATTTGTCAACAATATACTTGGATTTGCAACTAAAACAAGGTAATTTGCATTCAAGAAATTGGATTTTGTAACAAAGAAGGACAAATTTGCAAACAAGAAGAATAAGTTTATACAAAAGATGACAAATTCTCGACTGAGTATATTAATTTTTATTCGAATAGTATCAATTTTCAATTAAAAACATCAGTTATGAACCAAATAATGCAATAAATCAATTTCCAGCTAAAAAAATTATTTTGCAATAAACAAACAAAAAACGATTTTGCCACAAATAGTTAAACAATTTTTTTAAACAATTAGTTTCAAGTTTCAATTAAAAACGCCAATTGTCAACCATAAATGTAATCGATAAATTACCAATTCAAACTTTTTTTTCAAAAAAAAAAAAAAAAAAAATCCAATGAATTTTACAGAAAATACGTAAATATTCCAGAAAAATATGAATTATCAATGGAAAGGCAAACAAATTTTGAGCAAAGCAGAAAATTCTCGACTGAAAAGAAATACAGTTTACCAAAATATTAAAATTTTCAACAAAGTAATTAAAGTTTTAATTTTCAACCAGATTTATGAATTTTCGACCGAACGGAATGGAATGTTCAATTTTCAGTTGAAAAAAATTAATTTGAAAAAAAGAAGAAATGAATTGTCGACTAAAGAGATAGAATTTCAATTTAAAGGGAATAATGTTTTACAAAATAGTTGATTTTTTAAAAAATAATTACATTTTTACTCAAATAATAGAATTGTTAACCAAAGTAAATTAATTCTGCTAATTTCTATCAAATCAGTTCGTATTTAAAATACAAAACGAAAGAAAACGGGAAAAAGGGAAATATTACAAAAAAGGGGAATTGGGGAATAGGGGAAAGAGGGTGAAATCTGTTTTAATAAAATCCTGATCAGATTTTTGGTGGTGGGTATTTTTGTGCGATGTATGGTTAGAGGAGGAGGGGGGGGGGAGGATAAGAGCTCCTGGTGTTCCCGGCTGTTTCCCCGTTTCCAGATATCGAGCGAGTGCAAGTAGACTAGAGAGGTAGGTAGGTAGGTAGATAGGTAGGTAGGTAGGTGTCCCGTATCCCGGGATAGACCGTGTTGGCTGGAAAAGCGTTCCATTCGCCGCGCCGCGTTCACTGACCTAACCCACTACTGGCATCGAGACGAACTCCCCAGTTCCTTTCTTCGCCTTCCTCTCATTTCCTTCTTTCTACCACCTTCTTTTTCCTTTTCTTTACTTTTTTCATATTACACAAATCTCACGAGGAAATATCTTTATTCAAATCTTACAATCTTCTCAGCAATTTTTTCTGCAAAAATGTAAAGTGTCATGATATAGCTGATTTAATTGATTAAAATTATTAATTAAGGTGCGCCATCATTTTTTGAAAATCCCCCTCCTTCTTGTGACAATCTGTGACATTGCGTGTGTTAATGGAACAATTAATATTGAGCTGCTAAACATAATTGATAATTGTATGACAACAGTTTTTAATACATTTTTCAGGCATGTTTTCGTATGAAAACAGTGGTATAATTGAAAGATTACTCAGGTGGCACACGGTGCAAAATTTAATTTCAAACTTAATATGTCTCGAACGAATGGACCAAAATGAATGTTCCTTGAACGAAGTAAAAGCTCATTAAATGTAAATAAGGGATGAGGAGAACACATTTTTAATGTCTGAGGGTATACAGATATGGAAAGGGGGCACCAGGACAAGATGAACATTTTTTCATTATGTTTCAGTGTTTAGCAAATGAAAAGGGGGCACTAGGGCAATAATAGCGCTTGTTTTTTGCCTGAGTCTTTGAAGAGCTGGAAAAGGGCCACATAGACGATGAAACCACTTTTTATTATGTCTGAGGGCTTTGAGAGCTGGAAAAGGGGCATCAGGAAAAGAAATATATTTATTATCATGTATGAGGGTTTGAAAATATGTCAAAGGGGCAATAACACAAGAAAGAAGCTTGTTCACATATCTGGGGGTTTGGAGACCTGCAAAAGGGGCATCGGGAAAAGGAAAATATTTCTTAATATACCTAGCGGGATAACGAGATTGCTTGTTAATATATTTGGGGGTTCGGAAAGCTGGAAATGGGACACCATGAAAAGGAAAATATTTCTTATTATACCTAGTGTCAGGAAGAGGAAAATATTTCTTATTATGTCTGCGGGTTTGAAAAGGTATCAAAACGGGCTAAGGGAAATGAAAACGTTTATTAATGTATCTGAGGGTTTTCAGAGCTGGAAAAGGGCCATATGGACAACGAGAGGACTTGTAAATGTATCTGGGGGTTCCGATGAGCTGGAAAAGGGGCATGCGGACAAGGATAAATTTTGTTAATATGTTTGAGGGTTCGGAGATTTGAAAAAGGAACATAGAAACAAGGAGAGCGCTTGTGAATCTATCTGAGGATGCTGAGAGCTGGAAATGGGGCACCAGGAAAAGGAAAATATTTCCTATTATGTCTGAGGGTTTGACGAGATGTCAGGGGGTCAACAGGAAAAGGAGAACGCTTGTTAATTTATATGGGGGTTCAGAGAGCTGGAAAGGGGCCATGCGGACCAGAAGAGTTGGAAAAGGGATAGATGGACAGAGAAGGAGAGTTGGAGAGTTGGAAAAGGGAAACCGGGAAAAGAAAAAAATGTGTTATTATGTATGAGGTTTGAAAAATATGTCAAAAGGGCAATCACTCAAGGAGAACGCTTTTTAATATATCTGAGGCTTTGGAGAGCTGGAAAAGGAGTTTAAGGACATCGAGAATGCTTGTTAGTATATGTGGGGGTTCGGAGAGCTAGAAAATGGGCATACGGACAAAGAAAACGCTTTTTAATATAAATGACGGTTTAGAGAGCTGGAAAAGGAGCGCCGGGAAAAGGAAAACATTTTTTATTATGTCTGAGGGTTTGGAGATCTGAAAAAGGAATACAGAAACAAGGAGAGCACTTGTGAATATATCTGAGAGTTTGGAGAGCTGGAAAAGGGGCACCAGGAAAAGGACAATATTTCCTATTATGTCTGAGGGTTTAAAGAGATGTTAAAGGGGCGAAGCAATGAAGGGAATGCTAGTTAGCTTAAATGAGGAGTTGGAGAGCTGGAAAAGGGGCACATGGTCAAGAAGAATGCTTCTTAATATAGAGGTTCGGAAATTTGGAAAAGGGGCATAGGAACAAGGAGAGCGCTTGTGATTCTATCTGCAACAAAATAAAGAGAAAGCTAGTTAGTCTAAATGAGGGGTCGGAGAGCTGGAAAAGGAGCATGTGACAAGAAGAATGCTTCTTAATATATCTGGAGGTTCGGAAAGTTGGAAAAGGGGCATAGGAACAAGGAGAGCTCTTATGAATCAATTAAAAAAAATGTAAACTCTCATAATATAGAAAATTTAATTAATTGAAACTCTTAATTAGGGTGCGTGAAAATATTACGTGACGCTATTTACCCTCATTCTTTTACAATCCCTCTCCCTCTTGTGACAATTTGTGCCATTGTGTTTGGCAAGAGAACAATAAATAATTAACTGTCGAAAATAATTGATACTAGTATGAGAATACCTTTAATTAAATTCTTTGAACAGTTTTATTTCTTTTTAAAACAGTGATACTATTCTGGGATTAGCTTAGACCTCAGACAGTGAACTATATTGCAAAATTTAATTTCAAAACCTAATATCTCTCGAAAGAATGGACTACAATGGATGTTCCTGGAAAGAGTTAAATGTTCATTAAATGCACAATAAGGGACGAAGAGAACGACTGTTATTATGTCTCAGAGTTAGAAGTGCTGAAAAGAGCAGTGGGCGAATAGAGTACCTGTTATTATTTCTGGGTGTTTGCAGATCTGACAAGATGTCACCGGGTTAAGAAAAACACTTTTTATTATATTATTTAATATTCTGGAAAAGGGGCACCGGGGGAATAAGAATACATTTTTTACGTTAAGGGTTTGAATAACTGGAAAGGGGCACCTGCACAATAAAACAGTTGCTACTATGCTCAACAAGTTGAAGCGCTGGTAAAGGGGCATAAGGTCAAAGAGAACCCTTTGTATTGTGTCTGGGGATTTTAGTGCACAGGAAAAGGGCACCAAGAAAAAGCGAATATTTGATGTTATGTAGAGGGTTTGAAGAACTGGAACGGGGCACCGGGACAATAAAAAACTTGCTAATGTGTCTAAGATTTTGAAGTCTAGGTAAAGGGGTGCCATGTAAGTGAGAACTCTTTTAATTGTGTCAGGAGATTTTAAATGGTTGATAAGGGGAACCAAAACAAAGCGAATAATTGTTATCTAGAAGTTTGAAAGACTGGAAAGGGCATAGAAACAATAAAACACTTGCTATTGTATCTAAGAAGTTGAACTGTTGGTAAGGGGTACAAGGTAAGTGAGAACCCTTTTATTAAGCCTGAGGATTCGAAGTGCTGGAAAGGGGGCACCGAGAAAGTGGGAATGCTAGTTACGTTGCGTGTTTGACGAACTGGAAAGGGGCACCAGAACAAGAAAACAGTTGCTATTCTATCTAAGAAATTAAAGTGTTGCTAAAGGGGTATAAGGTAAGTGAGAACAATTTTATTAGTGCCTGAGGAATTTATTGATTAAAAAAGGGGCATCGAGTAAAGCAAATACTTGTTATGTAAGGGATTTGAAGAACTGGAAAGGGGCACCGGGACAATATAACACTTGCTATTGTGTCTAAGAGGTGGACGCGTTGGTAAAGGGGCGCTATGTACGAGAGAATCCTTTTAATTATACCTAATGATTTGAATGGCTGGAAAGGGGGCATTTACACAATGTGAATATTTGTTGTCTTTTGGAGGGTTTGAAGAACGGGAAAGGGGCTCCAGGTTAATAAAAACACTTGCTATTACGTCAAAGACTTTATAGTGCTGGTAAAGGGGCACCGGGTTATGGAGAATACTTTATATTATACTTAAAGATTAATTGTTATTATGGGTTTTCAAGATTGCTGAATCAAAATATGATGTCGGGATTTCAATATAAATATGACTGCTCAAACGTGGTTAAAGAAAAATTGAAAAAGTTTGGTAAAATTCACGAAATTCTGATATTAGATTTGGATCCAGCTACCTCGAACATGTAAATATGTTCAATTTCGTAAAGTTGCTCAAATTTTCCAATTTTCTTTTGGCTATATTGGATCCGCCAATTTTGATTTTGAAATTTTGCCGTCAGTTTGTTTTCAGCGACCATAGTCTCTTCATATTGGATTTTTCCTCCTTAAACGAATTTTTCTCGAAAAGAAAATGTGCTACCTATTTTTACTTGGGGGCTTAAATTCAGCATTGAAAAATCTATAAAATATTTTTTCTTGCACTGAAAGAAACCTTTTTTTTAGTTTTAGTCAGATTTTCTAAATTTGGGAAATTTCAGAGCTATTAGATTTTCAAAGTAAATTTTGAACAATAAGCCACTGTGCAGCAGATTAGGGGTCACCCATAAACTCTTTTCCCCTTTTTAAAGAATTTTTTTCTGCCTTTTTTCAAGGGACTTC
>JAWWLR010000148.1:1441816-1454121 GCA_035041075.1 Acraspis erinacei | reverse complement strand
ACGGCTATTTTGCCTCGTGTTACTTCCGCCCTCGATTCGCTCGCGCGTCAAGTTCACACTCGTCAAAATAGCCTTCTTTACGCCCTTAATACAAAGTGTACTATTTCTCTCTCCTGCTTTTTCTCTTTCTTATTTCTCTCTCTGTTTTTACGCTTGAGTGAGCAGCGCACATCCTTCTGCAGCGCCTCTCATCCATCCCCATCGTGCGGTGTTAATTCTCGGAAACATTAAATGGAGGATTACTACATCCAGGTTTTTCTTCTTTTCGTGGAAATTAATTTTGCAACTGAAAAAGTAACTATGCACAAAACGTATCCCTTTGAAATATTTTTTTATTTTTAGCAAATTTATCCTTTTGGCTGATAATGAATCTTCTTATTTGAAAATGTGTTGATAGGTTATCTTCTTTTATTGTCAGTTGAACTATTTATCTTCAATGGAACTGTATGTTGCTAAGACTTCTTATTAATTATTTTTAATATGAAAATTTAACAATTCCAATTTGTTTTGAAAATTAAAATTTACTAATTGAAAATTTAAGAATTTGTGTAAAAATGTATGTGCCTTTTTCATAATTCCTCTCTTCGACCTGAAAATTGAACTATATAGTTGTAAATTTATCTTTCTTTTTGTAACTGCAAATAATTCATTGAAAGTTGAACTACTTAGTGAAAAATCTTTTTGGACGAAAATGAATCTTCGCGGTTAAAAATCTCTTTTTTTATACGAAAATTTATCTGCTTGGTTTACAAACAAATACCTTATCATATGCAAATTCAATCAATTGGTTGACATTTTTTCAATTCCTTTAAACTTTTTGTTAAATAAATTTTTTTCCTGATGATTCATTGCTCAAGTTGAAAACTAAACTATTTTCTTGTAAATGTAATTATTTGTTTAAAAATGCAACGATTCTGTTGACAATTTGCCCTTTGGTATTAAAAATTCATCTATTTAATTGCAAATAGAGCTTGAGGATGATAATATCTATTTTTTTAAATTACATTTTAAACTGAAAATTTAACTATTCCACTTTTGACTAATGATTGGTATTGTTTAAGTATACATTAAGCTACTTGATGGTAAATTCGTTGTTTTGCACTGGAAATTAATCATTTTGACTAAAAATGCAAATGTTCCTTTTTTATAGAAAATTTATCTTCATGATTAAAAACTTAACTGAGTTTGTTGAAAATCCTACTCATTCGTTTAATTTTAAACCATTTTTTTAGAAAATTATTTTATTGGTTGAAGATTCATAATTTTATTTGAAAATACATTTGTTTGATTGAAAATATCACTATTTTTTAAAAATATGATTTTCTTTTTTTATAGAACATTAATTTTTATGTAGAAAATTATTCTTTAGAGTTTAAAATTAACCTTTTTTGTTTAAAATTCTATTTATTTGGTTGAAAATTCGTCTGTTTCGGTTTAAAATTAATTTTTTTAACTCAATCCGAAGGAGTATACCACATGTGCAAGGGCACATATGGTACGAATTTCGTTGAAGAAGGGAAAGCTTCCCATTTCCATTTTTTTAAGACACACATTATGAATTTCTATTTATGTATAGATTAAAAATTGTTCATAAAATTATATATATATATATATATATATATATATATATATATTATATTATTATATTTACCCATATATTTGAGGATAATAGCCAATGAAAAGCCGAGAGTAGGAACAATCTTCATATTTTGTAATTAATGAAGAAGCTAATTAAATTATTACTGAAAAATTTTATTGGCAACTTAAGTAATAAACATTCTAGTTCTTGAACAGATTATATAGTAAAACTTATATCTGATAAAAAATAATCGCCAACCTTGTGCTGATCAGATATTTACATTTCATTAAAATAAGTCTCAAGGAAAAAAAATAATTTCTAGAGTTGTTGGGAATGATATCTTTATTTATTTAGTTCATTTTTATATTTTTCAGTTTTTGTAAACTACAATTTTTTTAAATTCTGCAAAATAAAAAAAAATTGTCCTAAAACCTTCCAGAAAATAACTATTAATTTTCCTAACGATCTAGAGAATTTAGTTTGATTTTCTCCAAACCTTTCCAAATTCACAAAAAGCTTCTTTTTACAAATTTTTGAAAAATCTATATTTTGTCTAAATCATCTTAAGATTTTAATTATTTCAACTCCTTCTAAAACTACCGAAACTTCTACAATAAAAAAAAATTTAATGCGAAAAAATTGCTTTATAATCTTTCAGATTCTTTTTCGACATATTTTGAATTCTAAGAACTTAAAATTAACCTTTTAAAATAAAATATAAAAAAATTTTGAATTTTCCCAAACTCTTATTTTCCATGGGGTAGCAAAAATAAAACATTTAAAAATTAAAAATACAAGATTAAAAAATGCAAAGTTATAAAATTTAAAAAGTTACTGTCAAATTATAAAAATGTACAAAATTTCACCCTCCAAAGCTTTATTTATTTATTATTATATTTCCAGTAAATTATTATTTAAAAAACATAATTTAATCATTTTAAATGAAAATGAACATTTATTGATGATTTTACAAGACTTCTACAGAATTTATGGATTTCAAGTAATTCACGGAATTCAACTAATTCATGAAATTCAAGGAAATCGTGAAATTCAAGGAATTCACAGAATTCATGGAATTTACGGAATTTATAGAATTCAAGAAATCCATAAAATTCAGAAAATTCGTAAAATTCAAGAAATTCCTAGATTTCAAGGAATTTATTGAAATAACAGAACTCACTTGATTTCCGGAATTCACAGAATTCACGAATTTCGAGGAATTCGTATATTGCACAGAAATTATGGAATTTATGGAATTAATGGAATTCATTAGATACACGATTTTCATGGAAATCACGGAATTCGAGGAATTTATGAATTCAAAGAATTCACGGAAACAAAAAAATGTACCGAAATCGAGGCATTCACTGAATTCAAAAAATTTATGGAATCCAAAGAATTCACGTAAATGATCAAATTCACGGAAAGGATAGAATTCACTGAATTCAGGGAATACACGAAATTCATGGAATTCATGGATATCGTGGATTTCACGGAATTCACGGAATTAAGCTAGTTCGTGAAATTCAAGGAAATCGTGGAATTCATGGAATTCACAAAATTCAAGAAATTCATTAAACCGAATAAGCTATTGAAATTCAATGAAATTAAGGATTCCACAGAATTCATGGAATTCAAGGAATTCGTGGAATTCAATTAATTCCTTACATTCTGTGAATTCCCTGATTTCATTAACTGATTAATTTTCATAAATTTCTTTAATTTAGGGAATTGCATGAATTCCACGATTTCCTTGAATTTCATGAATAAGTTCTATTCCGTGAAATGTTTGAATCCGTGCATTTCATGAATTCCGTGAATTCCATGAGCTCAACCGTAAACATCTTGAATTCAGTAAATTCTTTGATTTCGGTGAATTCTTTAGATTCCTTGAATTCCTAAATTCCCTGAATTCCTTGAATTTCACGAATTCCATGAATTCTGTGAATTCCATGAATTCCATGAATTCTTTGAATTCCTCGAATTCCATGAATAGTAGATTTTCAACTCAGAGTTCCAGGGGGTTGGTTAAAATTTTACAGCAATAAAATGTTCGTCTTTGAATACTAATGTCAATTTTAATTAAAAATTTAATAAATATAACTAATGTTGTTGATGAAGGTCGTCTATCATTATTGTTTTAAAATTCTTTGAGATTGGATGATGGATGGTTAAAGGGAACTCATGTATTTCCTCTATGGCCATTTTTTCAACCTCGCCGCTGTACATATTTATTTTTACACGTTCTTGAGGCCCATATTTTGTTGTATATATTCCACGAAGATGTGTATGATTTCCCTCAAATATCGCAAAGATGTCACCATTGGATGTTGATAATACCGATTGTTCTCCTGTTGGTATGGGCCTAAGGATACTATATCTTGCTCTGACTCGAACTGGTGCATCCTGAGGAAAAGTGTATCTTCTAATTTCGAATCGGCGGGTCGCATTCTTGTGGGGAATAAGCTGAACAGAACTAAGTTCTTCAATTCTTAATTCGTATAGGCGGACAGAAGAAGGTCTCATAGGTGGGCATCCGGACCTGGCAGAACCCGTAGATTCAGCAGGAAGAGGACAACCGACCGGAGGACTTGGAGAATGCGGTCTGGCAGGAGAAGACTTTTCAGGGGATTTAGAAGATCTGCCACGAGGAACACCAGGAATAGGAGCCCCGTTAGGTAAACACTCGAAATTCAAACTCAGCTCTGAAGCAAGAACCAGGAGATTCAATTTAGGAAAAATCTCTAAATGTCTAAAATTAGATATGTCAACTTGTGTCATAGAATTACACAAGAAGGCGTTAAAAAGAAAAACATGTTTCCAAAAATTAGGGTAATCAGGTAATAAGAGATGGTTGTTCGAATTCTGGTTAAAAATTGATATTTTTTAATTAAAAATTAAAACATTTGATTGTTAACTCGTTCTTTGTTCATTGAAACTTAATTCCTTTAGCTGCCAGTTTAACTAAGACTGTTTTGGTTGAAAAGGAATCTTCTTGGTTTACAATTGAGCTTTGTCTGTTGAAAATAAAACGAATTTTCTGAAACTTAGAGGATTGTCAAAAATTAATGTTTTGATTGAAGATTCCTAATTCTGGTCAATAATTAGTTTATTTGGTTGAAAATTCAACTTTTTTGGCACAGAACTTGTAATGCAATGAATTACACATTTTTATTTTCGGCTTAACCAATATAATTTCTCCTGAACTTTCCTCAATGTTGTAATATCTTTCGAATTTTTTTTTCTCAAGAAAGATTTTTTAGTCCTCTCATCATTATAAATAGTTAGATTGTATTAAAATGCTCCATCCCTAAATCATCTTACTTATTATATAGTCCAGGCACCTCTTTCAAAAAAATATCTTTTCACCGTATTAAGTAGGTAATGCGCGGTTTTTGCCAAAACCCTTTGTCAAGGGCTCTTGATTTATTAGTCGGATTTAATTGTGCTTTCGCATACACTTTGAGGGACCAACAGGAATGATCGAGCTCGTTAAGCAGCCATTTTTGATGAAATTTCAAAAAGTTAAAGCTTTTCCAAAATTTTTGAGACCACTTTTGTCAATATTTTAAAATCATATCGACAGAAATTTATAGTACACAAAAATCTGAACAATTTACAATTCACAAAATTATGTTGATATCTATTTGAATTTTGTTTAAAGAAATCGAAAATTTACATTTTGATCGCAAAAAACTAATGAAAAAACAGTAAATCCATTTTCTGGTCAAACAAAGCAAGATATGAAAAGAAATGAATCGACAAAAATTGTGCAACTAAAAATGTCTACAAATTTGTCGTGACTAACGTTCTTATAGGATAAGTGGTTTATGTTTTATTCGTAAAAAAACAACATTAAAAATAAAAAATTGAATTCGTGTATAAACGAAACAAGCTACGAGAATGTATTCGCTAAAGCCGAAAGAGCTTTAACAAAAGAGAATTCACAATCGTGAAATTACAGTTTTCGATCCGTTGACCTTTAATCTTTAAAGATATGTGCACAAATAGAGGAGAAATGAAAAAACCGAGCGCGAAGGTCGAGAAAAAACGGTGGCGCGCTGCAGGTGCGCACAAACTTTCGAATTCAGATTTAAAGAATTACAGTAGTGGATGTTTTGTTCCCGCGTAGCGGGCAGATTTTATTTTTTATTCAGTCTTATACATAATTTTCCGCCCTAGAAAATTCTTTTTTTGGCAACACTTACGAATCTTCACCGAGAAGTGAAGTATTAACAAAAAATGAACACGGGTAATTGAGCCAGAAATCCAAAACATTTTTTTTTTAATTGACTAGGAGTGTACCATATGTGCACGTGCACATATGGCACGAATTCCATAGCAATATAATTTCCCCGGAATAAATTCAGATTAAATTTATAATTACTTGGGAAAATTAATCAAAGTTTAAAGTAAAATACCAATTAGAATACAATGCGGAATAAATAGAGCCATTTTTGTTTTGGGTACAGATTCAAAATTTTTTATAAAGTTACAGATTTATTATTTTAGTATATTTACCAAAAAAATTAAGGGCAGCTGCCAAAGATAAGACGAAAGTAGAAGCAATCTGCATCTTCCGTAAGTAGAGAAAAAGCTACTTAATGTATGAATATGGAGTTTTATTAAAAATTTAACTAATTTTTATTCTTCTTCTTCAGATTCTACAGTATCTTATATTTGACCTCTCAGAGCGTATTTGAGTTACCGTTAGCTTGCTCAGATATTTACATTTCATCAGAGCTATTTAAAAAAAATTATCAAAATTGTTAAAACTGATATCTCAATTAATATCATAATTTAATTTCAGGCGAACTCGATCCTTTAAATGGAAAATTTATATAGTGTTACCTGGTGATATTCATGGTTATTTTCCGTTTTTTTTTTGTAAATTTTTTGTTTTTCCCGGAGTATTTAAAAGAGCTCAAAAGATTTCAATGATTTAAAGAGCTTTGAAAGTTTTTTATCATTTAAGAGGCTTTAAAATTTTTCTAAATGACATAGAACAGAGATGTTTTGAATTAAACTTATTATCACAGCAGCAGAAAAATATAAGTTTCTTAATCTAGAAATGAACCCCATAATTTCCTTTGTATTTGGACCCGTTGATTACGAATATGAAGTCTGTTTTGTTCCGGTAACCCTTGCTTTTCGCTTAAACTCAAAATTTTCTAATTTTGAGGAAAAAATACCTATTTTGGAATGACGTGATTAAAAAAAAATAAAAACGTACAAAAAGTATCGTTTAAGGTGTTTTGTGCTAAAAATTTTAGGACAACTATTTATTGATTTTAAAATGTTTCTAGTAAAAGTAGGGAGTGAGAAGGAGAAAAAGAAAATTATGGAGGAAAAAAATTATTGATTCGCAGAAAGAAAAGAATTGTAGAAGATCTGATATGGAGAAAGAAGAAAAGTAGGTGGCAATTGGAGAAAAGAGGGGACAAAGGGATGCATGGTATGGAGGGGAAGAGATAGGATGTGGGTAAATGGGGAGGAATGGTGCTCAGCGAAGAATCAGAAAAAATAAGGAAAAAGAGAAAAAGAGAGAAAAAAGTTCGGGAAGCGGAAGAGACAAAAGAGCATAACAAGAAAAGAGAGGGTTTTTAGATAAACAAGGGTAGAAAAAGTGAAGCCAAAAAATAAGGGATGAGGGGCGAAAAGCATGAAAATCGCTTTCTGGAATCTGTCGCGCTGGAAAAATAAAGGATTTCGTGGGGAGTTAGAAAATAGGGATGTGAATATGATGAGTAAAACGTGGGCGGATGAAAAAGACTGGAAAGGTATGAAAAGTATCTTACCAAAAGTTTATGCGTGGAACACGCAAGAAGCAAGAAAGAAATACGTCAAAGGAATAGGGATAGGAGGCACGGTCTAAGTAATCAGAAAAGAATTAGCAGTAAAAAGAAAAAAATACGGGGACAGAGAGGAAAAGGATGGGACAATGGTAAGTGAAAATAGCGGCGGTTTGTGTTTATAGAAGACGATGGGAAGTAGAAGGGAGAAGAGTAATAAGGAGGTGGGTGGAGAAAAAGAAGGAAGAGCTGTTTTTAGTAGGAGGAGACTTGAATCTCTGGAATGGTGAACAAAGGGGAGGGTTTTCGGATGAAGGAAAGGAAGCCTATGTAAGGAGGTGAAAACATAGGGATACGGACCGAGAGGGGAGAAGGTTACGAACGTGATAGGAAAATCAGGATGGTATACGTATAATGACAAGATGAAATTAGATGAGAAAGTGGAGATCATATTTATGGTAAGGGACAAACAGTAATAAGCTACCTCTTCGCGGAAGAAAAAATTCAGAATATTATAGGGAGTATGAAAGTAGGGAATGAGACAGGGTCAGAGCACATCCCGGTTATAGTTATAGAAGGTTAGGTGTGAAAAAGAGAAGGGAGTAGACTTGTTGATTGAGAGGTTGAATGGATTGATTGAAAAGGTTACGGATGAGATAGGGACAAAATGAGAAAGAGATGGAACAAAGAGGGGTTGGTGGTATGAGGAATGCTGGGTGAGTAAGGAGTGAATAAAAGAATGTATAAGAAAATGGAGGAAATGGTAAATGGAGAAGGCGGAGAAGGCGCAGATTTTAGATTTTGAGACTTCTTCCGTGGCTAATCACAAGTGTATTTGTAATCAATATTAATAGGATCGTGATTTGACAGAAATGCCATGAGGTGTTGAGCGTTAGGAGCTTAGCTTTTATAAACCGGTGACTAACATTATGCCAATGCGAATACTTGATCGGTCTATGTGATAAGTGGTGTTTGTGTGTAACGAAGTACAAGCCTAAAGCACACACAATAGATGTTAAGTATTAAGTGTCATTATTGGTAGCATTCAAGTTAGTGCTCATGTCCCATGTAATAATAATGTTACAATAGTTTTTGTACAAAAGTAAGGGTTTCGAATTCTAGTTCAGTTTCGTCAGAGGCCTTCAGTGTTTTGTAAATGACGCCTACTAACTCATTATATTTATAATTAGTACCAAAAACTTCAGAAACAGTAACAATGTGGTCATCGCAAGCGTTGGTGCTCCAAATTCTCTACGACAGAAGAACCTTCCTTCTGCAGTCCGCCAGTATTTGATCCTCTTCTGCCGTCTAAGCTTGAGCGCGGCGATTTGAATGAATCGATTTGTTTTTGTGAGAGACTCTCTGATGAACAGTACCTGATCATTGCTGCATCCTAGTAATTCAGTAGATAGTCGCATTTTCTATATTTCTTGATTATCCAAAATCGCTGCTATCTGGCAAAAGGTAGTTGTTAGATACTTCGATATTTTAACATGTAAGACTTGCTTATGTAGAGTCGTATTAAGAGAAATTTGTACCAAGATATGACACTTTTGATTCAAGGACAGTACTTGAGACTTCCATAGCTGATTCTCTCTTTCCGCGGATTTTACAGAGCCTTAAAGGTCGATAGCATCAGCGATATTTGAAGACATAGTTTCCTCCAACATAGTTGTTCGCGAATAATTTTGTTTTATGTCCTCTTTTAATCCCTTAATTAATCCATCGAAAGATTAATTAAAGTTCATTGAAATCTATTAGTCGATAAATAATAATTCTGGAAGACCGTTGAATGGTAGTGTGGTTAAGAGGACTCAGCGCCATACCATAGCTAAAGTGTCTAATCATGGTAATGAGATAGCTACTGCACGCAAAGTGTGTATCCCACTGGGTATTCATGTCCACACTATCATTCATCGGTCTGTCAGGATTATTTGAGGGGCTGGTCACTGTTGCGAGGTTTGTTCAAGAAAACCTAACCTACCTTCTTTTCGAGGCACTTTGTTTGACTGACACTTTTGCGTATACAAAGTATATCAAATGAATCAAATTTTAAAAAAATATAATTCAAGAGTGTGTTTATTGAGCTTATGAAATCCTACGTCAATATTTGTATGCATAATTCCATAAAAGATTCACAAAAAAAGCGTTTTTTCGGGGTTAGTCCCAACGGTCCTCTAATGGAATAAAATCAAAGAATCGTATAGAAAAAAGGTATTTCTTTGGGCTTTTGGCCAACTTTTTTTAGATCTGTTCCCTCTGTGCCACAGCTTTAAGAGTCTCTGCTTCTTAATGCTACTTAAAAAGTTTTGGACGGCGAATGCCCTTTCTCGTCGGTTTCGGTGGCAAAGAGATCGGTTCTCCAAGCTGACCAGGTAGGCAAGTGGTTTGACAGGTGGCATGCGTACGGTCTTAATCGACTGCTCCACTTCATTCGAGTCCATTCTGTGGAGTGTTCAAAACATTTTCTTGTTGAGGATAGTACTTGTTGTTCGTGGACGACGATTCCAGAATAGGCTGGTCCGAATTCTATATTTGTAGTGGTCCCGCAACTTCTTTTCTTCGACTTACACCAGGTCCTCCTGGTGGAACAATGAATAGAAGAGAAAGAGAGGCAAGAAAGGAAAAGAAACATAGTGATAAGGGGTTAAAGATTAGAGGGGAAGGAGCTAAAGGAAGAAGTGGAAGAAGAACTAAAAAGGATTGATGCTAAGGTAGAAATAGAGGAAGTGTGAAGTGTATGAAGTTAAGACCGAATAGGGGAGAGGGCGGTACTGGTGAAATTAGTAGTGACAAAGAAGGGGAGGTTATATGGAAGTTCGGAAAAAATAGAGGATGATTGGACACGGGATGTAGCAATAATTATGGAGACGTATCTGGATGAAAAGGGATGGGAAACAGTAAGGGGACGCTGACCATAAACCAAACCTATCCTAACGGAACTTATTTTTTGGTTGAACGAAAGGAAGAAGTTCTCATATTTTTTAATAATTTTGATTACAAAATATTCGATGTTAAAATGTTACAAGATGAAAGTGGTGGTTTTTAATATTAATGGTTAAGGAAAAGGAAAAATTAGGGGGGAATAATGAAATTTTGATAATGTAGTTTTGCGGCCAACTTATTATTTTATTTTCACATTACAACGAAATTTAACAAACATTTTTAATGCAAGTTGTCTATTATTTTCATTCGGAAATTCCTTGTGATAGGCTTATTTTTCGTCAAGGGAGTCTCCTCGATTTCTTGTTTGGTCATCTCTTGAACCTTTCCGTCGTACATGTTTATTTTGACCCGTTCTTCATAGCCACACCTCGTTGTATATATTCCACGAAGATATGTTTTATTTCCCTCCAGTATTGCAAATACGTCGCCGTTAGATGTTGACAATACAGTATGTTCTCCGTTTGGTATGGGCGCATTGACACTATATCTTGTTCTTACTTCAATTGGTGCATCTATAGGAAAAGTGTGTACTCGAATTTCGAATGTTTGATTTGGATTCGAGAGTGGAATGAGTCGAATAGAACTAAGTGCCTTATTATTTAATTTACTTAGGCGGACAGAAAAATGACTGACAGAATGAGCTCTGGACCTGGCACGTAAAACAGATTCCGCAGGAGGAGATCTGGTGGTGGCACGTAGAGAAGATGCGGGAGATCTACTTCTGTCACGTGGAGAAGAATCGGGAGGAGGAAATCTCATGCTGGTCCGTAGAGAAGATTCCGGAGGAGGAGAATGTCTGATCAGAGAATCCGGAGGATGAGATCTGGTAGAAGTAGACCTTTCAGGAGAATCAGAAAGTTCGTCACGAGGATCACCGGGCATGGAAGGATCATTAGATAAATAATCAGACAGTAAACTTAGCTCTGCAAAAAGAAACAGTGGACTCAATTTGTAAAAAATGTTTAAAAGGTTTAAAAGGTTTTCAAAAATTAGTGTAATCACGTCATTAGAGACAGTTGTTCAAAAAAGGAAAAAGGAGGGAGAAAGACTTTTCCTTGCGTATTCACTTCCAAAGATTTACACTCTTTCCCTTATTCCTGCCTTTTCCCCATTTTGAGTGAAACTGCATTTTTTGGTTTAACTGTTTTTTGGAAATGATTGTTGGTGGACACATAAATCTTTATATAAACAAGTGAGAATAGATGAAATCGAAAGCTTCCAAGTCTTTCATAAGAAAAGCTTGATTTTCTTAGATTGGAACACTATAATATAACTTCTAACATAATTTTATTAAGGCCATGTGACTTCTTATTTCCTAACTTATTTTCATAAGAAGCGCCACATGGAGTTGAAAATTTGGGATACTAAATAAGAAGCACTAAAAAAGGTGGGTCTGGTCCTAAATGTTTATTATTGTAAATTAAGTTTATTTTGCAAATAATTTTTTTTTTCTTTGTTCATAATTATAAACATTTAGGACCAGAATCAACGAATTCCGTATGAGTTCCAAATCTTTCCATATTCTATTACCAATTTCAGACAAACTAAATCAAAGTATGAAAGAACATACTAATTATAATATAATGGATATAAAATTATAGATATATTATTATAGCTACCTATAGAATTAAGTATAATGGCCAATGACAAGACGAGAGTGGAAGCAACGCTCATTTTTTTTTAACTATAAGAAAAGCTTATTAATTTATCAGAGAACGTGCTGATATAAAATTGAAGACACGAATGTTCCAGTTATTGATTAGGTTATATGTGTAGTGGAACTTATCTTGATTATCTGTTATATAATTTGAGTCAACCTATGCTGAAAGAATATTTCCATTCAATTAGAGTAAGTTTAAAAAAAGTAATAAGTAAAGTCGTTTAAGCTGATGTCTTAAATTGTAGAGGATTTACTTTTAAACGTCATCCGTCGTTTAAGTGGAAAATTTATATAGCGTCTACCCGAAGAATGAGTTTTAATTCGCGGT
>JAWWLR010000148.1:1423581-1434741 GCA_035041075.1 Acraspis erinacei | reverse complement strand
TTTGTTAAAAATTCAACTGCTTGGTTGAACTACTTTTGTTACAAATTTAATTTTATTCGTTTTTAATATTGAATTCAAGTTTTCTTTTAATTTAAAATATAAAAATATAAATTAATTATAAATAAAATTCAAGATCAAGTTTTAAATGATTTCTCTGGTTCTCTCTATGTGTGATATATATCATGAATATTTATAGATTACAGTTAAAAATTCTTTTTTTGTTGTTGAAAATTAATTTTATTAACTGAAAATTCATCTCTGGTAAATAATCGTTTTTTTTCTACTGAAAAATTTAAATAATCTATTTTTGTTAGAAAAATAATCCTTTTGGTTTAAAATTCATGTTTTTGGTTTGATAATTTAACTATTTTGTAGTTTTTATTTCATTAAAAATGAATTTAAAAAGTAAAAATTTAACTATTCCCTTGTTTGTTGAAAATTAATTTACAGTATAAATTATTATAAGTAGTTATTCAAAACACTTTTATAAAAAAAAAAATACAAAATGTTTTCAAAATCCAAATCATTCCTGGTTCCAAAACAACTAGATATTTAAAATATTTTTTTTATCTTTCGATAAATTTGTTCCTAGAGATAAGAATAATATTTGTGGTTTAAAATATTCGAACTAATAGTTTTTTAGTTAATCGGTTAATTATATAAGCTTACATAAGTATTAAAATATTTATTTATATTTATTTTAATGTCATATATTTTACTTTCAATTAAATTTGATATAAAAAAGTAGAATAAATTATTATTTGCCAGAGTGGTTCTAGTTCAGGAGAAACCTCGAAATGAGGGAAAAAGTCAGAGAATCTTATTGTGGTAAGGAAAAAGTCAAGGATTTACAAAAAAAATTTGCAGAAGCCAGGGAATTTTTCTGAGAGGACTTCAAATAACTGTCAAGGATAATAGACTTAATAAATTTTTATTTCTATTTTCAAAAGTTTTATTTCGTCTGTAAAATATTCTATGATAAAACTTTTACCAGATTAAAATTCTGTCCCTTAAAGATTAATGGTCGGGGAAAATGAAAAACTGGCGAGGGAAAAACTAAGGAATTTTCCAAATTAAGCTTTGCAGCTACCATAAATAAAATAATTTCTTCAGTTGCTTCCTCCTGACTATTATATTTTCAGTTACAAATTTCATTATTTGGTAGAAAATGTGTGTTTTTTTTAAACTTCATATTTTGAGTACAAATTTTTTTTGTGTTGCATAAAAATGCAAATTTTTTGTTGAAAATTAATCTTCTTTTATTGGGCATTCAACAGTTTCGTTGAAGTTTTTTTTAATGAGAACAATATTTTAAACTGAAAATTTAACTATTTGAGTTAAAAAAGTTAAAAATTTTAGTTGAAAATTCATTCCTTTTGTTAAATTTTAACTATTGTGTTTAAAATTATTTTTTTATTATTTTTTTATGGAAAATTTGACTATTTTGTTGAGAATCTCTATTTTCTTTTCCTTAAAATTAATTTTTGTATGAAAACTTTAATTTTTATATTCTTGGTTGAAAATTGATATTCTCATTTTAAAATTCAATTATTTGTTTGCAAATTCAAGTTTTGTTGAAATTTCTTCTTTTTCATAGTTAGTTTTTTCTGGTTTAAATCTAGTTTTTTTATATGAAAATTTGACTATTATATTTGTCGCTGTGAATTTATCCTTTCAAGTTAAAAATTCAATTACTTGGTTGAAATTATAACTAATTTGTCGAAAATTCAGTTTTATGGTCTTCGCCATTTTTTTTAAAAATAAATTTTTGAATTGAAAATTCAACTATTCCATTATTGGTGAAAATTTGTTTTTCTTAATTGGAAATCTATGCATTTTGTTAAAGCTTCCTCTTTTTTGGTAGAAAATAAATCTTTTTATTTAAAAATTCAACAATTTGGTTGAAAATTAATGTATAGTATGAAAAATATCTCCTTTATGGAAGAAACGTAATCTTCTTGCTTAAAAATTAATTTTTCGGTTCGAGATGCATCACTCCTTTCCTTGAAAATTTAGTTAATTTGTTAAACATTCATTTTTTTAATGAAGAACGTTTTAAAAATCAAAATTTAGCTATTGCATTTTTCTTTTAAAATTTATATTTATTAGATGACAATTCAACTATTTGTTTAAAAATTCTGATTATTTTTATTAAAAATTAACTTTTTAACTAAAAATTACCGTATTCCATTTTTGGGGAATTATTTTTTTACCTGCCGCCCTTGTGACAATTTGTGACATTTTGGTGTCCCCTACCACCCTTATTTAAATATCATGTGACATCAGTCATATTTTGAAACACGAAATACAAATATAATTTTATATAGCCGTCGATCAAAAAATGAATGATGATCTGTTAAAACTATTTAATACACTGGAACTTGGATTTAAGAATGGTTCGGGCATGGCTTGGCGATCCATGGCGCGCTATTAAAAATGATTAAATTAATAAGAAAATTGTTTACAAGAAATAATACTTCTAAAATTATTTCAACTAATTCTTTGATAACAAAATATATTTATAAAGTGAAACGTAAAATAATTATTTAAGTTTTATTGCTGGAAAATTATTAATCGATTTTAAATTTGAAGAAAGGAATGCCTATTTTATTACAAATATAAAATTAAAATCATTTTCAATATCTGTATCTACTTTATAATTATTGTTTGTTGCAAGAGATTATAAATAAGAACCAAACAAAATCATTCATTTCAAATAAGAGCGCCAAAGTTAAACGATCCAATTGTTGAAGCGACGCATGCGCATTACGAAAAGACTGCAAAATTGGAAGCACTGCCCCGCATCGTGAAACCGCCACGACATCAATTCTTGGAATGTCGTGAATTCGAACTGCTTAAATCCAAGTTCCAGATTACTAGTGTGAGAAGACACCTTGTTTGGTTTAAAATTTTTCTATTGGTTTGAAAATTTAACTATTTTCTTAAAAATTCGTTTTATTTTTGTTTGCAAAATTATTTCCTAATCTGAAAATGTTACCATTCTATTTTCGGGAGAAAATTTGTCGGTCATAAGTTGAAAATTGAACTGGTTGTAGAAAATTCGTATTTAAGTTTAAAAATTCAATAATTTGGTAGAAAAATTAAACTATTTGCTTAAAAAGGAACAAAAAATTTGTTCTTTTACATGACAATTTAACTATTCGGTAGAAAATAAAATAATTTCTTTGAAAATTGACTTTTTGGTTGAAAATTTTTATTTTATTGTAAATTTTAGTATTTTGGTATAAAGTGAAATTATTTGTTTAAAGATTAAACTACTCATTTTACATCTTAAGAGTTTTATTAACAATTCTTTTTTTAATGAACTTTTTTATTTAAAACTTTAATGATTCTATTTTTGCTTGAAAATGTATACTTTATAAGTTGAAGATTTAACTGGTTGAAAATTTGTCTATATGTTAGTGAATATTTTTTAGTTGAAAGATGAAAAAAATCGTAGTTCGTAGAAAATTTAACTCCTTTGTTAAAAGTTTACTTAAAAAAAAATTATTTTGTTCAAATTATTTTCTTTTGTTGAAAACTTAATTGTATGGTAAAAAATTCGCCTTTTTCGTACTAAAAATAAACTATTTGGTGAAAAATTGAAGCATTTGGTAAAACTAACTTTTCTGGTGAAGATGCTTATTTCTGTTTAAAATTAAACTATTTTGGTCAAAAATTTAATTATTTGGTGCAAAATTGAATTATTTATTTCAAAATTCAATTGTTTAATTTGAAGTTTGTTTATTTAGGAAAAAAAAATTTTCGCTCGAAAATATAACTACTATATTTTTGGTTGAAAATTTATCCTTTAGAAGGTAAAAAGTCACTTATTGGGTAAAAAAATATGTCGATTTAGGTAAAAATATAAATAAAAACACAGTTAAAATTTTTTTAAATTGAATTTAATTGGATAATAATTAGTTTTTCTGTTATTGAAAATTAGTTTCATTAACTAAAGATGTAACTTATAATTTTTTGGTTATAAAGTAATTTTTTATTATTATAACTTATTTTTATTTTTAAAAAATTATTTGTTTTACTTGAATTCAACTAGTTAAAAATTGTTCTTTTCTTGGTAGAATTTTTTTTCTAAGTTGATATTAAACTATCCTATTTTTAGTTGTAAAATTTTTTGCTTGAAAATTTAACTTCTGAAATTAAAATAATCGCAAATGTGTCTCTTTTTTTAAAATAAATAAAATAGATTTTTTTAGTTGAAAAGGCAACTTACTTATGTCGTTTAAAATTCATCTGTCCCCATGGAAAATTAACTTTCTTGTTGAAAATAATTATTTTTTCGTTTGAAAGTCACCTGATTTCTATAATATTCGATTTTTAATCTATTTGCGTAAAAAATTAATATTTTTTGTTGAAAATTCTTCTATTTGATTGAGTATTCAACTAATTTATTACAAATTTGTCTTTTCTTTGTAGACATTTTTTTCTCTTGAAAATTTAACATTTTTTTTGTAAATTAATGTTGTTAATTGTCCGTTAAAAATTCAAACATTTTGGTACAAAATTAATTATTTAGTTAAAAATTACACCATTTATTCGAAAATGTACCTATTTTATGGGAAATTCATTTTTTTTTAAATGCATTCTTTATCTAAAAATTTAACTAATACACTTTTAGTAGAAAATGTATCCTTCGTAAGTGGAAAATTCAACTAATTGGTAGAGATTGGTGTATTTTGTTAAAAATTCGTCATTTGAAGCAAAAAAAACTTGATTGTTGAAAATTATTTACTTTGGTTGAGGATTAAAATAATTTCTCAAAAATTTATATTTTCTTTGATGCATGTTTTTTAAACTGAAGATTTAATTATCTTATTTTTAATTACAAACTTTCTCTCTTGAAAATTTAACTATTTGGTTTGAAACTAAATTATTTGGTTGATAATTAAGTTTCTTCTTAAAAATTCTTATTTTTGGGAGAAAAATTAAACATTTGGTAAAAAATTTAATTACTCGGTTAAAAATTCAAGTAGTAATTCGAAAATGTAACTGTTTTCCGGAAATATAGTTTTTTATTAATTTTTTTTCTAGGTATTTAACTATTACATTTTTAGTTCAAAATGTATGCTTTGCAAGTTTAAAATTCAATTGTATGGTAGGAATTGATCTGTTTGATTAAATATTAATTTTTTAAAGAAGAAAATTAAACTTGGCTGTTGAAAATTAAAAATTTTAATTTAGGATTGAACTAATTTGTTAAAAATTTGTTTGTTTTACTTTCATTCAACTAATTAAATTTTTTTCTTTGTAAAATTTTTTTTTAGATTGAAAATTTAAATATCCTATTCTTAGTTATAAACTTTTTCGTTTGAAAATTAAAGTATTTGTTTGAAAACTGAAACATTTTGGTACCAAATTTATTTGTTTAAAAATTCAATTGCTCATTCGAAAATAGAAATGTTTTATGATCAATTCTTTTTTTTATAAATTAATTTTTGTACAAACAAATTTAACTATTCCATTTTAAGTTGAAAATTTATCCTTCGTAAGTTGAAAATTTAGCTGCTTGGTAGAAATGTATCCATTTTTTTGAAAATTCACCTACTGAAGAAGAAAATTGAACTTGATTGTTAAAAATTAATCGTCTTGTTTGAGGCTTGAAATAATTTGTTAAAAATTTGTATGGATTACTTGAATTCAAATGGATAAAAATTTGTCTTTTATTTGTTGAAATTTTGGTTTCAACTGAAAATTTATTTCTCGCTTGAAAATTTTACTATTATGTTTTGAAACTAAATTATTTGGTTAATAATTAACTTTTTTGTTAAAAGTTCTTGTTTTATGAAAAATTAAAAATTTTGTAAAAAATTCTATGCTCTGTAAGTTGAAGATTCAACTGTTCGGTAGAAATTGATCTATTTGGTTTAATATTCGTTTTTTAGAGACGAAAATTATACTTGATTGTTGAAAATATATAATTTCAATTGGGGATTGAACTAATTTGTTAAGAATTTGTTTGTTTTACTTGAATTTAACTCATAAAACAAATTTTGTTCTTAAAATTTTGTTGTTTTTTCTAGATTGAAAATTTAAATATCCTATTCTCAGTTAAAAACTTTTTCGCTTAAAAATAAAGTATTTGGTTTATAATTAACTTTTTATTGGGAAATTATTATTTTTTGTCGAAAACTGAACCAATTTGATAAAAAAATTTTTTTATCTGTTTAAAAATTAAACTATTCATTCGAAAACGTAACTTTTTTATAATAAATTCGTCTTTTTTTAATTAATTTTTTTATCTAAAAATTCTATCCCAGTTTAGTACAAAAATCTATTTTTCGTAAGTTGAAAATCAAGCTGCTTGGTAGAAAATTATCTATTTTTTTTAATTCATCTACTTTAGAAGATAATTGAGCTGGATTGTTTAAAATTAAACATCTTGGTTGAGGATTGACATAATTTGTTAAAATTTTTTTTGTTTTACTTAAAATCAACTGATTACAAATTTGTCTTTTCTTTGTTAAAAATGGTTTCTTTTTTATGTTGAAAATATAAATATCCTATTCTTAATTTTTATTTTTAAGTGTATAAATTAAAGTATTTATTAACTTTTTAGTTGGAAACTATTATTTTTGGTAGAAAACTGAAAAAAATCTGTAAAATTTTTTTTATTTGTTTAAAAATTAAACTACTCATTCGAAAATTTTAACTTTTTTATGATCAATTCGTCTTTTTTTAATTAATTTTTTTATCTAAAAATTCAACTATTCCATTTTAGTTTAAAAATGTATTCTTCGTAAGTTGAAAATTCAGTTCTTTGGTAGAAATTGGTCTATTTTGTGTCATATTCGTCTAATTAAGAAGAAAATTGAATTCCACTGTTGAAAATTAATAATTTTCGTTGAGGATTGAATTAATTTGTAAAAAACTTGTTTGTTTTACTTAAATCCAACTTGGTTCAATATTCAACCATTTTGTTAAAAAAAATAATTACTTACCTACAAATTAATTATTTTGTTAAAAATTGAACTATTTTTTCGAAAACGTAACTGTTTTATGGGAAACTGTTTTTTTCTCGAAAAATTGAATTTTTTTTCTTAAAATTTACCTAATTCATTTTTTTTTGACAATGAATCCTTTATAGGTTGAAAATTCAACTACTTGGTAAAAAATTGATGTATTTCCTTCAAAATTCATAAGTTAAAAAAAAATAAACTTGATTGTTGAAAATTAATAATTTTGGTTGAGGATTAAAATAATTTCTAAAAAATTTATCTTTTCTTGGTTGAATTTTTTTTTAAACTGAAAATTTAATTACCCTTTTTTTAATTCCAAACTTTCTCTTTTGAAAATTTAACTATTTGGTTTGAAACTAAATTATTTTGATCATAATTAAGTTCTTTGTTTCAAATTATTTTTTTCATGAAAAATTAAACATTTGGTAAAAAATTTAATTATTCGGTTAAAAATTAAACTATGCATTAGAAAATGTATTATTAGAAAATGTAATTTTTTAAGGGAAATTCGTTTATTTTTTTTGTTGCCGAAAATTTATAGTTTTATCTAAAACTGTAACAATTTATTATTCTGGTTTATTAAAAATTCATCATTTTCGTTAAAAAGTTTTCTTTTTCTTTTTTTAAATTCATTTCTTTTCCATAAAATTCAACTAGTTGAAAATCTGTGTGCTTCTCTTTAGTTAAAATTTAAAGATGTCAGTTTTGGTTTAAAATTGTACTTCTCTAGTGGAAAATGCAACATTTTTCCTCATCCTAAATCAGATAGAGGGAGAAAAAGACACAGTGTCGAGGGTGGGGGTGTGTGTGGGGGGGGGGGGGCTAAAGAAACAATAGAAATGCTACGGGTGTAACTTTTTTTTCTAATTAGAACTTTTGCAATGCCGACGACGCGGCAGTTGTAGTCGTATAATGTTTGTGTGTTTATCCTTGAATGATGAAAGTTGCTGTCTGCAACTTCCGTGACTCACAAGAGCAAAATCCGAGAGGGATTTTGCCTTTTGCATCTAGAGGAGAAAATCTTTGAGTGGCGTCGCCATAATTACTATTTCAGTCACGCTCCAGTTTAACGTAATTACGTACACACATTTATCATTTGAATAACGAGCTTCAAACACTCTATAATATATGCCATTAAACACTCGAGCTCTCCATAAACGTCTTTTCGTCAAAATAATCTGCAATATTAAAATTAGCATATATTTTACAAGAAAAAGTTCACCTGCACGGGTAATTATAATTATTACAGTTGAGTTTCAAGAGGAAGAATCAATCATTAAATTTATCCTCCGAATAGGAACATTTTTTATTGCATTGCTTTGTGTGGCTTCTAGAGAAAAATGTGTACTTCATAAAAATGGTCAAGTAGTTACAGTAATTACTGGAGAGACAATTAAACATTACGTAAGGTTCTGATGGAAGAGTTGAATCAGTAATACTTTTTCAGGAAGCTGTGTTGCCTGACAAATTTATTACTGACACGTATTTTCAATAATAATCATACTAAAATATTATTATTGTTTATCAGAAATTTTCTCATTAGATTATCTTATTTTTATACTTAAGTATTTTAATTAAACTGCATGAACTAAAGATGTGAATTATTTATGAATTTAGTTTCTAATTTTTTAGAATGTTAAACAATTGTAATTCTTAATTATAATGATCATCATTAATCGTATCCATTCACCGCCTTTTGGAACTAGGATTTCGAAGAAAATAAATAATTATCTATCATTATCGACAATCATCACTAATTAGCTTCATCGACAATCATAATGAATTATCATCATCGATAATCGTCATTATTTATCATAATCTAAAAGCATAATTCATTATCATCTTCGAAGATCACATTGGCATGATCAATTTTTGTTTAATTTTTTTGGGAGACTGAATTTTCGAAAAAAGAAAATAATTAGCATCATCGAAAATTATCAATAATGATCTTTATCGACAATGGTAATTAATGATCATCCTTGACAAGCATTGCTCACTATAATTATCGAAAATCATCACTGTTTATCGAAATCGATTACCATTATCGACTATCATCATAAATGATCTTCATCATTAAACGCCATTAAGAATCATCATCGACAATAATAATGAATTACCTTCATAAGCCAATGTCATTAATTATTATCAATAATCATTATTGATTCCCATCATCCTAGATTATCATTGATTATCATTATTGAAATTATCATTCATTATCATTATCGCCAATCATTAATAATAATATTCGTCAACAACAGTCATTACTTATCATTAGTTATCTTCATAGATAATCACTGTTGATTATCATCACCGAAAATCATCATTGAGGATTATTACGATTATTATTATTAATAATTGATCATTACTATTACGATTTTCATCATCGAAAATCATCATTAATTATAATTATCGATAATTTTTATGAATGCCAACACTGATAATCATCATTGACAAACATCAATAATTATCTTCATCGACAATCATTCTTAATAGCATAAGTTATCTTCAAAGACAATAATACCTGATTATTTTCATCGAAAATCCTAATTGATTATCATCCTCAACAATCACATACACTCATCAATTTTTGTGTAATTTTAACTTTTTCGGAAAAATGCCATTTCCAAAACGATAAATAATAATTAGCATAAATAAAAATCATCATGAATCATTAATAATCCTCGTAGACAATCATTGTTGATTATTATTAACGAAAATCATTACTGAGTAATGACACCAATTTTTAATATGTACAATCATCATGAGTTATCTTTATCGACATTCGTCATTAATTATCATCATCAACAATCATAATATATTATCATCATCTTAAATTATTATTAATAATGATAATTAATAATCACCAATTATTGCCATAATCGATAATCATCTTTAGCTATTGACACTGACAATCATCATACATTATGTTTATCGACAATCATCTTTAGTATCATTGGTTATCTCCATAGACAATCATTGTTGATTATCAACATAGAAAATCACCATTGAGTTTTATCACCGACTTTCATCATCGTCAATAATCTTTTATTATTTTCATCGACAATCCATATTAGTTATAGATGTTAATAACTATCATTAATTATCATAATCAACAATCCTCATTGATTGTAATTATCGCAAATTATCACTGATTATCATAATTCATAATCATGATTTTAATCATCTTCATGGATAACCATGTTTAGTTAGCATCATCGACAACTATCATTAATTGTTTTTATCGACAATCTTCATTAATTATCATCGTCGACAATCATCACTGATTATCAGAATTGATGAACGACACCGATAATCAGCGCACATCATCTGCATCGACAATCATCATTTGTTAACGACATAATTACTATCATTTGTTGTCTTTATAGATAATTATTGTTGATTATGATCATATTGTTGATTTTACAAATCACAATCAATTGTTATGAATTACCCTTCTGGACAATCGTCATTGATTATCTTTTTTGAAAATCATCGTTGATTATCGTCATCGTAAATTATCATTAATTATCATAATCTATAATCACCATTCACTGCCATGATCGACCATAATCCTTTTCGTTATCTTCATCGACAATCAACAATAGTCATCATCATAGACAATCATTGCTGATTATTATAATAAAAAATCATCATTGAGTATCATCACCGCTTTTCGTCTTTGACAATCGTCATTAATTATCATCATCGACAATCATCAATGACTTTTATCATCGACAATTGTCATTAATATAATGAGTTATCCTCATAGAAAATCATTGTTGATGATGATCAGCATCATCGTCAACAATCATCATCATCATTTATCATAAGCTTTGAAAAGCAAAATTTATAATCATCATTGACAATTACGATAAATTACCATAATCGAAAATCATCACTAACTATGATCATCGACAATCATCATTACTATCATTAGTTATCTTCATAGATAATCATTCTTGACTATCACAGACAATCATCATTGAGTATCACCATCAATTTTTACCATGGGCAATCATCATAAAATATCTCATCAACAATCGTCATTACTTATCATTATAAATGATCATCATTGATCATTACCATCTTAAATTATCATTGATTCTCATGATTGATAATCAGCATTCATTATCATCATCGATAATCATCATTTTAATTATCTTCATCGACAATCATCATTAGT
>JAWWLR010000148.1:1384247-1403152 GCA_035041075.1 Acraspis erinacei | reverse complement strand
TGTTTGTCCATCTTCCATTGGATTGAGGTTAAGGAAAAAATTCTAAAGCCGTCTGTGGAAAGCTTCTGTGTCATTCAGTGACTTTTTCCACGAGAAGCCAATTCTTGCAAACGCAAGACTTGTTGCATTATCTACTTGATGCAATTCCGTATACATCACTGCGTAATTAGTAGGACGATGGTCGTGGGGGCTAAAGCGTAGGCTTTGGATCCAATCTGTCGGCTTGCGGGTTCGATTTCCGTCTCGCACTCCTGAAGAGCCTCGGTGGCCCATGCGGTGAACACTAGCCTACCAAGGGAGTTGTTAACCTCCGGAGAGTCGTAGGACTGGTACCTCTAGAGAAAAAGGTTCTCCAAGTACTTAAGGCTAAGTACTTGGTGGTTCGTAACCCACCTTAAACTCTAGTTTCCCCTCCCACCGCCAAGAAAGTGTGTGGGGGGAGTGTAAAGGAATAAGGAAGAAGGCGCAAGAAAAATGTAAACCCTTCAGGGACACATTAGAAACCAAAGGACTTCTGCGAGCCCGAAACCCAACAGCGAGTCGAAGGATGACAGATGTTAACTAATAGGACTCCTTTGCGCTGCTATAAGTGTTGGAAACTCGGATATAAGGCTATCGAGTACAGGTAGCCCGCTAGACCTCAAAGACCTTGGTTCGGATCCCAGTGGAGCCAGATACATTTTTTCACAACTTTAAAAATCAATAATCAATTTTTTTTAAATATTGATTGCAGGCCATGTAGACAAAAATCATTAACATCATATTGTTGAATACACTTCGCTAGTCAAAAAACCATAACACATGTTAATAAAATAATGAATCTAATAGAGAGGCCCAAAAATGCTTTGAGAATTTGTTTTTGAAAATTTGATTCAGAATTGTCAGTATTTGCTGAGCCGAGTTAAAACTCAACATTTTTGTTCACAATTGTATACTATGAGAAAATTATGATTTTTTTGCATTTATGTTTAATAAAAAATGTTTCATATGCATAAGCTACAATTTTATACTGCTAATTAGAAGTCGAAGTATATTTTTTAAACAATTTATTATTCTTTTGAGCTATTTTGTTTTCAAATATAAATAGAAAGTTATGGCGCTTTAAAAAAATGTATACTTTTTGTCCAATTTTCAGTTTGAGTGAGGTAAAATTTAATTAAATTTAGCAAAAAAAAATTGTTAAATCAAATTATTATCGTTTATGACTATCTTCTCCTATAGCAATGCTAGACAATTGTGGGTTTCACAAATTTTTATTTTTTTGTTCAGTTTGTACTTAAATTGACAAAATCTAATAAAACTAGTTGCTTTAACAAATAAATGTTGTTTATAATTATCTTCTCCTATACTGAGCCTACAAAGTTTCCATTTGGCTTTCTTAGTTATGAGTAAATAATAAAAAAAATTAAAGAAAATTTTATTCTAAACTATCTTTTTCGTTCTGGCAAAAATGTTTTTTTGAAATAAAATAGACATTTGAAATATGCTTCAAATTTTATGTATGGATTCAAGGGATGCCCAAGGTTGAAGTTTCAACTAAAAAAAATTCTCAACGATAAATGTAATAGTTGGTACATCAATAAAAAATGGTTGTACTCATGCAAAATGAAAAATTTTCAACAAAATAGTCTAATCTTCAATAAAAAAGGCTAATTGTGAACCAATTATATTTGAAAACGAAAAAGGTTGAATATTTTCTAAAAGAGAGGAATTTTCGACAAATAGGGTAAGAGCACCAATTCTTGGCACCCCTCCAATTGTTGGAATCCTTCTCTGATTTCGCAGATAATAATTTTTTTAGGATGTTTTGTCTCAATTAATCTAATTCTACTATCATTTTTACCCAGAAAGGATATTTTTATTATCCAATGCAATGAAGTATGGATTCAAAATAAAAGAAATTCACTTAAATTTTGGGCATGCCAATAATAGGGCTAAGATGCTAAGAATTGTTGCTCTAACCCTAACCTAATTCTTAAACAATTAATATCATTTTCAGCCAAATAAATGCATTTTCTATCAAAAATATTTATTTTTAATGGAAAAGGACAATCTGTTAATTAATATGATGAATCTTCAATGAAAAAATTAAATTTTAACAAAGTAGATGAATTTGGAAACCAAAAAGGGAGAATTTTCAACCGTAAAAGATTTTTCCTCCAGGAAAAAAAAATGTGAGGCAAAATTATAGTTTGTGATGGGTTTTCATTTCGACACTTATTTGATTCTTGGGTATCATGAAGAGAGCATCGTTGTTTTTTCTTCCTGTTAGGGTATTTTTTATTTATTTTATTTATTAATTTTGCTGTCTTGATAAGGGTGCTGTATGAGTGTTAAAACGATGTTGATTATGTTTTACCAATGTCTTTTTTTTATAATAATGAAAATAAAAAAGAAGAAAGAAATAAAAAAGAGAAAGAAGCGGATTTGGTTGATTGCCTTCTCATTTTTCTTTCCTCTATTTTATTTTTTTCCAAAAGGGATTTGTCCAAATTTGGTCGTTGGATTCTTTGTTTTAATTTGGGAAATTCTGGACATTAATTTGATTATTGGACGTCAAATAGAATTTTAAATTTGATTTTAATCTTATTTAATTTATTTAATTTTAATCTGCATTTTTTTGTTATGTTTTTAAAATAATTAAAAAATTTTAATTTATAAAAACATTTTATGCAAAGGTGGCACGTTTTTCGTTTCATTCCGGGAAGGTTGGTAGCTTAGGCTATAATGGGCGATTGCTAGGGTGGGGGACATTGCCGTACGTGGACGGCAAAATCAACATTGCCGTTTGGTGCGCATGCGCTTTAGCGTCAAGACATGGAGTCTGTTTTGTAGCACATGCGCAAAGCGTCTAGTCGAATGCTTTAGCAAGTATAATACATCGAGTGATCGAGCGTACATAACCTTAGCTTTTACCTCGAGAACGTCAAACGTGGTCAAGCGTCGCGGCAATTGTCAACACTTGGTGACTCCAGTGAGTGATAATGGAAACACAGAGCAGTGAGCACGTTTTTGGCCTCGGACGCTTTTTCAGTTCGAGGCGTAGCGAAGCTCCCTGGTACATAATGTGCTGTTGTACAAGAACGCTTTACTATAAGAATATTGTAGCATGCCATTTAGCCCTAAGGGAATTTTAATAATTTCATTTGTTAGAAATATTGGAAATAACAGGCTCAAACGTGTGGATAGCACAGTCAGGCACCACTCTACGCAGTAAGCGAGCCCCACTCCGCTGAGAGCGTCAAACCACGTGAGCCAGCGCCACCAATCACAGGCACCGTCCACGTAACTATGGTAACCACCACCTCCACCATGCAGCTGGGAGTAGGGACAAGACGTTTTAAGGCCCTACAAGACCTTGGAATGGCACTGTTCTGCTAGCAAGTCTGATGAGTAGTTAACCTCTAATCTGTTGGATCGACAGGCATCCACCAGCTTTGACTGGAGTGTCCCTAACCGGGAATAGCTCCGTTAGTATTCGTGCAGGATACCCGTTCCTGTGCAGCTCTGAAGTCAGCTCAATGAAAATTGTGATCACGTTTGTCCACCATTCTGTGATTTGCTTGTAGATTATATCAATTTGGCCATAGTGACTATTTTCCCCGGGTAAATTTTTTGGTCCCATTTACCGAGACACCGGAGATTTCGAAACAGTTCAGCGCTGTCATTTATAATAGATGTTTACGTATGTATGTGTAAGGATAGATAAAATATAAAGGGTATAGAACGGATATTTTATAACAATGTATCGATTTTATAATATTAAATATGTAATGGCATGTCGCCGGCCCTCTTATTGAATCTTTAAGCTTGATGTTTTTTCAAAATTAGAAATAACGCTCAATTATGAAATCATGCATCGTTATTGCAAATACCTAACCTCCGCTCGGTTTTAGTTTCAATAAATTAATAAAAATAAATGAATAATTAACACTGAACTTGTCTCTTCGTCGCACGCCTCCGAGAAGGTTATTAACTGGCGATCAACGAGAGTTAAGGCGTATTAAGTCGAGCGGTTCTGATTGTGGTTACAAATGGAACCGTCGAAGATTTAGCGTCGTTGACGATCCGTTCTGATTGGTCGAAGGTCGTAATCGGGATCGCAAACCGCTCGTCTGAATACGGCTTTATCCTCCAGCTGAAGACTGGAACGACAGCTCGAGGATCCCAGACGAATCTAAGCTGGCGAGAAGCCCCACTCATCCAGTGGAGAGAGAAACTTTTTAAAATATTGAGCTTAAAATTTCGTTTGTATTGCACATCAAAAATTAGAGATTAGTGAGAGAATATCCGAGAACTGGGAGTTTAAAACAAAATGGTTTTTTTTAATTCGTCTATACCTTTCAGAATGCGTGGGTGGACAAAATGGAGTTTTCCGATAAGGACATTGAGTAAACATTTTTTGGTATTGCCAGACTTCAAGAATATGTAGTTGGTGAAAGAAAACCTGAGAACTGGACATTTAGATAAAAATTAGAATATTTCAAATATTTTTTTTGTAGCATTCAGAGTGTGTGGGTGGATAAAAGATAGTGGCCTGATAAGGATATTGAGTTTAAACACTTTTTGATGTTGTAGGACATAAAGTATGAATGCGGGGATCGACAAAACGAGAATGAAGCTTCTAGACATAAAAATCCAGTGAGCGTGCCAACGTGTCTTTGAAGAAAAGATGATTCGGAAAACCAATTTTCTCCTTGACTTTACTTCTAAATCGATTTTGCATTTAAGCCTCCATTTCTTTTAGATAGTACATACGATCCTAAGAACGTGTCGTGATTTTTTTGAATATGCAACGCGTGGATGCCGCTGAATAATTATTATTTATTTCTGAAATTCGATTATTCAAAATCACTGTAGTATTTATTTTAATTCTTGTTTACTACAATTTTCCAAACTATGTTATTTATTATTTTTGTGCTTCCATGTATGGGAAATGTAATTTGTCATTTTTAAGTTTATAACATGAAATCTCAACTTTTTTCGAAGCTACTGAGCTACAATCTTTTGGCCGTAAGTTTAATTATTTTATTTAAAATTCAACAATTTCGATAAATATTTTGTTAATTTGTCTTCTTTGGTTAAATGAAACTGTTTTTTAATTAAACGTTTTAATTATTTCTGGTTGAAAACTGAACTCGTTTATTAAAAAAAAAATTCAGTACAAGTTTCAACATATCAGCCCGAAAATTCACTTCTATTTTTGAAAATCGTACTATTCTATTTTTCGTTAAAAATAGATCCTCTTCAGTTCCAAGTTAGTGTAATTGTTTATATTTCTTTGTGAAAATTTAGCACTTTTAGTTGGAAATTAAACTAGTTGGTTGAAAATACATTAATTTAATAAAAAATTTGCTTTTTTTGGCTTAAGAATTTAACAGTTACGTTGAATCTTTTCTTATTTATTGGCTGAAACATCTTTCTTGATTGAAAATGTATATTGTACTGTAGGAATTGGATCTTGTTTGGTTAAAAAATCAACTATTAAATTTTTGCTTTGAATATTTATTTTCTTTCATTTGAAATGCAACTACTTGGTCAAAAGTTGTACTACTTTGTTAAACAAATTTTTTGCGAAGATTCATCATTCAAGTTAAAGTTCATATCTGTGTTTGAAAATTTGTTTATTTTGTTGAAAATGAATTTTTTAATTATTGAAAGGTAACTTTTTAACTGAAATTTTCATTACTTCATTCTTTTTTTTCTTTTTAACTCCTTAATAAAAAAATGGTGATACAAATTGAAAAAGGTGACACTTCACGAGGGAAGTGACAAAGTCGGTTGGGTACTAAGAGAGCCGTTTGGCCTATGATTAAAAGTCTGTTCTATATTTATTGGAAATTTACGTTACTGTGGCGTCATTCATTATTCTCACTTTTTCTCGTCAATAAAGCCCTACGTCACTCATTCACTGTTGTTACCACTTGGCACGTGGCACTGAACTCGGGCACGGGTCACTAAGCGCAAAAATTACCCACCGCTCATTGTGCTGCATCATGGCCTCATTCACGTTTTCTCCGTCTAACCACACTTAAGCGTTTTAAGGCTAATTCCTCAGTAGTGGATTCTGAATCGAGAACTTGATGGGTGTCGCAGTAGTAATAGCAGCAACAATTGGTAGCCTATTAAGACGTTAACCAAATCGTTGAAATCTCTTCACCCGCCACCATTCCCCCATTCCTACTATCCTCTTCTTTCCTATCCTATCCTGTAGCAGCAGTTTTAATCTTCTCCGATCCCGGCTGAGCCTCTCCTGAACGATCCTATTTTATAATCCTCTCCTCCCACTTCTCCACTAGTTCCCCCTTCAGTATTTTCCTCTGCACATCTGATTTAATACACAAATTACCTTCCTAACCATGCATTCCTCTTGCACCCCTTTTCCTCTCTCATTTATACTCTTCCGTCCATAATTTCCCGTTTCTACTCACCCATCCCCATTCATCTGATTAATTTTTTACTTCCTCTCCGTAATTCCCTCAAATCTTACTTCTCCCTCCCCCTGCTCCTTTCATCTCTTTTCCTACTTTTCCTCCTCCTCTCCTATCACTTCTCCACCTCTTACTTGCCATCGCCAACCATACAGTATTCCCCTCCACTTTTTTCTCTTTACTATTTCCCGTCACTCCACTAGCTCCCCCTCCACTAGTTTCTCCTTCCCTATTTCCCTCCTCTCCACTGATTTCACTGCCAAATTACCCTCCTAACCACCACATCCTTCACCTGTTTTCCTTTCTCATGTCTACTCTTTTATCCTTAATTTTTCGCCTATACTCTCCTATCCGCATTTATATCACTAATTTTGCACTCCCTCCCTTTACTTTCGGCAGATCTCCCCCCCCCCCCTCCACTCCTTTTATCACTTTTCCAACTCTTCTATTCTTAATTTACCACCTTCACTCTCCCACCACCATTCATGTCTCTAATTTTGCACTCCCTTACACTACTTCCCCCGGATATAATAATTATTTATATTTCTACGAACTGCTTTGCTCTGTTTATTGATTTTTTAAATCAAAAACACGTGGAATTAGTTCTTATATTCTACGCCTAAATATCTACAATTTTTATTAAAGAATATATTTATAATTCACTTAATTCTAATTAACAAATTAATAAATAAGACTTACATTTGCTTTATTTTTAGTGTTTAAATTCATTATTTATACTAATCTTCTTGTTGCATTAATTAAAACTAATAATTATTCGTGACTGAGAAATGAAATGGGAACAAAGGTCCTTGTTATAAATAATTTGTATAAACAAGTTCACTCATATCGCATTTTTCCACATAGAAAATGTGTATTATCTGGTTTCGAAAATTCGACTTATTGAGTTGAAAATCGAATTATTTTGACAAAATATGAGCTTTTGTCATAAATACATATTTTTGTGCTGAAAAATCTACTATTTGGGATAAAAATTCGCTTCTGTTTTTTAAACGTTCTTTTTTGATTGAATGAATTATTTTATTTAAATTGTCTTTTTGTTTTTGTTGAAATATCAACTGTAATATTTTGTTGAGAACTCATATTTTTTAATTAAAAATTTAACCATTTGGTTGAAATAGGAACAACTTAGTTGAAACTTAATTTTTTTCCTGTTTAAAATTTGATTATCTTGTTAAAAATTAGTTTATTCCTGAAAATGAGTCTTTGTAATTAAAATCGGTAGTATTAAATTTTATGTTAGAAATTTTTTTTGTCGAAATTGAATTTGTGTTGGTTAAAGAATGATAATGTTAGTTAAAAATTGATCTCGTTGGTTCAGATTTTAAGTATTTTTTAAAAGAAAATAATTATTATTGTTTTAACTGAAAATTTAAGTATTTTTTTTTGTGGAAATGTATTTTCTCAGTTAAGGTAGTTGTGCTAAAAGTTAGATATTTGAAAAAATAGGTTTTCTATTATTTCAAGAATCAATTTATTTATATTCAAGAAAAGATTTTTAGAACAAATAATTATATTTGAAGAATATTTAGTTACTTTTAAAATTGAAAGCAGTATAGTTGTAGAAAGTGTTTTCCCGAAAAAAATAAACACTCATTGATGAAAAAATCCAATTTCAAAAAACATGGATGAAATGAATACGTTTTTTGTCAATTTTTACATTTTTTATGAAAAATAATGTTTTTTATTTGAAATTCCACATTTTAATGCAAATCATACTTTATTGCAAATTAGTTTTTTCATGTTCAATTTAAACAATTTCCTTGACCTTTTTTTATCTCTTTGGTACTAAATTTAAATATTTAGTGTAACTTGAAATTAAATTATTCTGTTTTGTTAAAACTTGATCTCTTTAGTTCAAAGCTCACATATTTTGTTGGAAATTCGTCGTTTAGGTTTCAGTATTTAAAATTTGGTTGACATTTTTTTTACTTCTTTTGACTGAAAAATATTTTTTGGTACAATTACCAAAAACTTTTTTAAAACTTCACTATTTTTAGATTTAAAATTTGATTCTTTTGTACATAAATTAATTTTTGTCTTAAAAATTAATTTTGGTAATCCATTTTTTGGTTGAAGATTTATCATTTTTGTTGAAAATTAATTTCTTTGGTTCCAAATTTAACTTGTTTGTATAAAAAATAATTTTTTCATATGAAAATAGAACTATTTTATTTTTGGTGAAAACTGGTCTTTTTCGATCTTTTTGTTTCAAAAATTAATATTTTCCAGTTGAAATTGTTAATAATTTGCTAAAAAATGTTCTTTTTTCCTTAAAAAATAATTAGCTTACCTAAAAACTTAACTATTCGATTTTTGGTTAAAAATGTAAATTTTTGGCTTGTGAATTCAATTGGTTTATTACAAGGTGATTTTGTTGGTATAGAATTAATATTTTTACTCGAAAATTCGTCTCTTCGATTAGAAATTAGACTATTTTAATAAAAATTCCTCTTTTTTTAGGGAGTAACTTTTTTCATTTGTGCTAAATATGTAATGAAATTTGAAAAATGAAATTCAAAGATATTTTGGACATGTTTCTCAACTTTAAATGGAAAAATTTACAGAATATATATTTTTTAAAAGATACTCATCAATCAAAAGGGGTGCCTCGCTTGAAACTTTCAACTTTCATTTATTCATAATCAATTATTCAACAGTCTGGTATTATTTTAGGAATAAGTCTTCACCTCCCAAGAGCTAAAAATAAATAAAGTTTCATAGGAAAATCTGCAAACCAAATTATTAATAAGTTGTCAACGCCTATTTTCACAAGAGCATATATAGATATTTATAAATAAATTGAACTTTATACCATTTCTTGAAACGATAACTTTATGCGACCAAATTAATATTTTTGAAAAAATGATTGTTAAATTAGATCAGTACAAAATTATACTTTTAAGCAGAAATAATAGATTTTACTAAATTTCTGGTACTATTTTTAACTAAATAAAAAAATAACATATTGAGAGTTTTATGAGTGAATCGGTAGAGTGAATAGGCATTTATTATCATTAATATCACTGACCTACTGTCGCTAATTTTTATTTTCATTTTTATTTAGGTGAGAAAAAATTTCTTACATTAAGGCGCCTCGCGTCTATACTCATACTTTCCCCAATGCAATGTGTCAAGTTCACCCGATGTTAATCAATAGTTCGTACTGTTTTCACCCCTTCTTTATGATCCCAGAATACAAGGACAATATTTTAAAGCGATCGAGAAAAATAAGCAGAATAAGAAAAATATTTTTGAAAAACGAACCAAAAATACCCACCGTGACAAAAAATTAAAAGAGGAAAAAGATCTATTTTATAATTAAACATAAAACAAAATTTTTCAATAAAATATATTAATTTTTAACAAAAAATGCTATAATTAAATTCTAAGAAACAAAAATTAGGTTTCATCCCATAAAATAAAATTTGTAACGAAATATGTACATTTTAAATCAAACAGAAAAAGTTTCAACAGAAAAATTTTCATCCTCAATAAAAAAATGTAACAGTAAAGTTTGCAATTCAAAAAGTGAGGTTTAATAAAAATAAACCATTTTTCAAGAATATAGTTCCATTTTCCGTTAAAGAGAGGAATTTTTAATTAAAATTGTAAATCTTGAATAAAAAATATGAATTTTTCGCGAAATTGTTCAACTTTCAACATAGTCGTTAAATTTATAACCAAATAAGCTGAATTTACAAGAAAAAAATTATATTTGATATTTCAAACAAAAAATATTTTATTTTTAATAAAAACAGTAAAACTCAACAAAATTAATAATATAATAATGATATTTATTTAAATATTTTACTTAAGTATTTCTTGTGAAGAAAAAAATAATTAACTTCAGAATTCCGATTTCCAAGTCGGATCCAGCGACCTCAAATACATAAGAATTAGTTATTCTGGTTTCCCAGAACTCCGATTTTCTTTTGTCGGACTAAAAAATTTTCTATAAAATGAGTTTTAGAGGTAACGAAATTTTAAGGTTAGAAAGAAATCAAGAGCCAACTTCGGAATTCCGGCTTTGGATTCGGATTCAGCGGCTGAGAATCGTAGTCAGTAGAAACTCTTACTTTTTTGCATGGCTGTGAAATGTACGAAAAAAGTGTTTTTTTATATTACGAAATTTTAGGGTTAGAAAGAACTCAAGAGCTAACTTCGGAATTTCGAATTTGAATTCGGATTCAGCGACCCAGAATACGTATGAATTGACTAATTTGGTACGTCAAAACTTTTACTTTTTTGTTAGAAAAAACAAATATATTTTCCCGAGATAAATTAATGCTGAATTGATGGATTGGAAAATTATTATTATATTTGTATTAAATATATTAAATTTTGTTATTATATACTTGATTTTATTTTCAGGATTTTTTCTCGAAATTTGGTCCTTGCATTCTGGATTTTAGGTTCAGGAATTCTGCTAATTAATTTCATTATTGGACGTTAATTAGGATTTTAAGTTTGATTTTATTCTTATTTTAATTTCTTCTATTTTATAGTTAAATTTTTAGTTAAAAACATTAATTTTATACAAGAGAACAAACTTTTAAGTAAATAGAAGAATTTTCGACTGAAATTTTGACTCTTAGATCAAAAATATGAATTTTAAAAAAATATGGTTTTAACCAGAAAAAGGTAAATCCTTAAAGAAATAGTTAAGTGATGATATTTCCACGAAAAATGATTTTAGTTTTAAATAAAAAATATTTATAATCAAACAAAGAATCAAAATGTTAAAAAATTGGTTGTATCCGCACCCAAAATATATCAATTTTTTACCAAATAGCTGGATTTTTAACCACAACAAAATAATTTTTAACCAAGGGGATGTATGTTTTTATCAAAGATACCAATTAAAAAAAATAGACTGAATCCTCATTCAAAAAGATTGCCTTAAAAAAAAGATTCGTTTTCTATCAAAGAGGTGGATTTTCAAAAAGCAAAAATAACGCATTATGACTTCTAAAAATAAATAATTTAAACAACTTAGCTTCATACTCAGCCAAAAAGATGAACTTTTAACCAAAAAGATTCAATTTATATCAAAGAAATAGATTTTCAACAAATTCGTTCGATCATCAACCAAGAATGTTCATTTTATAATAAGTGAATTTTTAGTTGCAAGCATTAATTTCATTTCAAAAACAAATTTTCAACCAAAGAGATTAATTCAGAGCATACTGTAAAACTTTTCTTTCGATGCAAGCTGTTTTTCTTTCAGTCTCGCCCTCGAGTCCAGGTATCTATAGGGGAGGATACCTGTCCTCGTTGGAAGGTCAACTTTCTCACTCTCAATTCCAGAAAGTATTGCATTCACAATTTTATATTCGTTCAGAAACGACGCCAACTTTTCCGAGGAAGGTGCTATGAATCTAAAACGAGTCTAAGAAACGGAATTTTATCTGTGTTACCTGAACGTATTTTTTAAAGAAGATGCATTGTCCCTTATATTATGCCAATAATTTTACTTTTCCTTAAAATTATGGAATTTGTACAACACAACAGGTATGATGTTGCAGTCTTGATAATTTAGATTACAGTGTTTCTGCGCGGGACTACGACATTTTTCAGGCAGATGATAGTGACCACGAACCTTTTGCATTGGTGGATTTATGGACTTCTGACAGATGTGACAAGTTATGGCTTCAACGGAAGCTTCCTGTTAACCTGATGACAGTTTCTATATCAGAACTGGCGTTGGCAGTATTTGCTCATAGTTATTTGCAATTAGCAGTACCGGCCATACCAGGGTATCAAATAATCATATTCTCCTTTTCCAAACTTTTTTACCTTTTATCTCCTTTTCCATTTTTTGTTTAGTTCTTTCTCTTCATATTTCCAGACTCTATTTGAAATATCTTCTATACCAGTTGCCTTTCCATGTTTCAGTATTCCTTACACCATGGCTATTTCTTTCCTTATTATGTGCTCTTCCTTATTATGCACTCTTCCTTATCTCTTTCTATAACATGTTCTTCTTGTTTGCTAACTTCCCTGTCTATGCCTCCTAGTGAATACACCCAATATTGTTTCTATTCGACAATCTAAATATCCTACTTTAGTCTTTTTCTTCCTCTTCTCTCTTTATTTACTCGCTTACAAATCTCATCATTGATCCTTGCCTTCTCCGTGTCTTCAAACCTCTTATTTTTATCCTATTCTTTATCACAAAATGTAATATACTGCTTCTATCTTCTCCTTTATTCTCCTCTCCACACATTTTCTATGTTCTCCATTTTCCTAAGCCTTTTCTCACTTTGCTCTTTTTCTCTTTACATTCCTCATCCCATCAGCTTCTATCCTATGCTTTAATCACTTTTTTTCTGGTGCACTCTAATACTCTTTATAACTCCTGTCATTATTTCCATCTCCTCGTTTACATTTCTTTCTCCCATTTTACTATTCCACCCCTTATCAGTCAACTGTTTTTTCAATCAATCAATATTAACTTTCTGCGCTTTTTACCTATGCTTTCTCTTTAGTCATATTTTTTTCACTCCTCTGTCCCTCTAATGCCACTCTCATGGAAAAGTTGCCAGAATCTATATAGTCTATATAGTTAGATTTCTCCTGCATATTACATTTCACATAAACACTATTTCTTACCCTTTCCTCTTATGAAGTATTTCCTAACTCCCGTCACCACTCTTCCTATTGGTCTGCCTTTTCCATTCTTGTTTTTTGTATTTTAAACCTGCCATTTATAACCCTCTGTCGACTTTCCCCTTACTCATTTCACAAACCTTCTTATTAGGTAATATCTGCATCATTACTGCTACATCCTAATGTGGTAAATTTCTCATAACCTCTCTATCTTTTTTGCCAAGGTTGCTATATTCCAGTAAAATATCCTGTACTCTTCTATTTTTTCCTTCTTTCATTTATTGTTTCTTTTAGTGTCCTTATATTTTTTTAAACTTAACTCCTGGTTTCCATACATAATCCACCATCTTTTTTTCCTTAATTCCTTTCTCTTCTGCTATTTTCCTCAATTCATATCGCATATTCCTTCCTACCCTTGTCAAGTGATCCTTTATTCTCTCCGAATTTCGATATAACGCCCTATTCTTTGACATCATATCCCTGTTACGTTCCCATTCCCTTAGATTTGCCAGTACCACTTTATCTCCTCCTAACGCTTCCTTTCCTATATACCGCACTTCCTACAGATCTACCTAGCATCAATAAATTTCAGCATATTTTACACGTCTTCCTCCAGTCCCTTTTACTCTTATTTTAGACGCTTTATCACTGTATTGCTTTTTCTTTCACCTCGCTTGTTCCTTTCTATTTTTGTCAACCTTCCCCTCTTCTTAATCTCACTCTCCCCCCTCTAAACTCTTAGTTTGATTTTTTTATCTTCATTGTCCTACTTCCTAACTGTTTAAACTATTTTATTAGGATCTTTCTGGGTTTCCAGTCTTTGTTCTCTTAATGTTAAATTTTTAACTTCTATCGGAGCTGCATGTTCGACTTAGTCTCCTTATCTTTCTCCTCTGTTCTGTTCTTATCATCTTCCGGTGCTGTTCTTTACATATTCGAATTTTTAAGGTGGGAGTCTGGTTCTACCTTATCTTCATTACTTTCTCTCTGCCTTGACCCTCTTCCTATTAATGAATCCTTCGATTAAAACTAATGTCCCGACCTCAATCACTTCCTTTCTATCGTTTTTGGATAATCTCTCCTCCTGCCTCTTGGCGTATCAAACAATTGTTTTGCAGAAACGAGAAAAATTATTGGACCATTAATCGGCAAGATCCAAAATCATAAATATATTATTATGAAATAACGTACACGTGGAAAGAGGGACCAGGGGTCAACAAAATTGTAGTTGTGTTCCCTTAAAATATTTCATGAAGGAGATATATTTTTTATACCTGAGGCGCAAAATTTCACGTTTTCATTAAAGTTTGTAGCTTTGCCGCGAATGATAAGGTGAGCATTGCACCCACTCAAAGTGTGAAGCACAACAGGTATGATGTTGGAGTCTTGATGAGCTAGATTACAATGTTTATGCGTGGGACCACAATATTTTTCAGTCAGATGGCAGTGGCCATGTCAGTATCTTCTCGCAGTTATTTATAATTAAAAGTACCTGCAGAGAAAACCGCATTTCTGGTTCAACACCTTCATGGTAGGGGCTGTAGAATAGCAGATAATCATTTTATCTCTACTTAAACAACTACCGGCTACTACTATACTTACGACTATACTTAGTACTAATAGGGATCTACAATCTAAATAGGTAATGAAAAATACTTTTACTCTATACTTGAAATTTTAAAATGCCATCATGGGTGAAGAATATCTTTGTTCAGGGATTCTTCTTTGACCCTTTAGGAGGTTCACATGGTTTTCTCTTACCTGAAAAGTAAGATGAAAAAGAATGACTTTCAACCTTACCTTTTACAAAAACAGTGTAAGGACAATCTCGAGTCTTTTTCTTTGAGATAAATCAACTGTGAAATGTCAATTCAAGAGAATGCTTATTTACAAAAATAAATCTATATTTAATGAGGGCCCATCTAATATTTTAATATTTATTCTTTATTTATTTTGCTTGCTCAAAGGTATTCTCACAATGTGGGTTTTTTATTTCTTTAGTTATTTAGCATTAAAAGTACACACAAGCAACCATGATACTTAAAATGAATGTAATCTGATAATAATCAGAGAAATTTTTTCTGCTCGCAAAGCAAAGGTAATGTTTGACAAAGTTTATTTTAATTTTTGTTCTCGCTTAAAAATTTATTCTTAATTGAAATCTACCTAGAACAAATGAAGAACTGATGAATTCTAGTTATAACCTTTGCGGTTCATCTGCATGTCGTTGGTAAGTGTAATTAGAGTCAACATTATTGTGATTCGGTTTGCTGGATGTTTATAAATCAAAATGCATCTTTAACGATCTTTAACATTTCTTCTATCTTAATTATTTCCTCTTCTGCTATTTTCCTTAACATATACTGCATATTCCTTTTACCAATTACAAATCATCCTCTATTCTCTCTGAGCTTCCACATAACTCCTTCCTCAATGCTATAACTTTCCTCTTATGTTTCTATTTTTTCATATCGACCATTACAAGTTTATTTCTCTTTTTGCTTTTTTCCTACACCTCGAACTTTCTTCTCTTCTACCTTAGCACATTTCCTTTTTAGGATTTTCCCATTCCTTCCTTTAGTTTCTTCTTCTCTAATGTTTAAACGATGATTACTATGTTTTCCCCATAGTATAGCTCTTTTCATTAGTCTCGTTCTTTTCTTTCTATTCTTCTGTCTATTTTTCACAGCCATTTCTTTTCCTTATTCCCACTATCCCCACCTACAAACCTTCACCTTCAAATCGTGGAGATGAATATTTAAATAAAATATTGAACCCTTATCAATGAAATAATTTTGAAATCTAAAAGAAATAAAAGAATAGCCATATCAAAACTGAAATGACACTCAGGAAACATTTATTATTTCGATACCAAATTCTAAATGTGATCTAGCCTGTTTTCGTTTTCAAAATATTGCCTTCAGATTGCTGGAACAAATTTAAGACAAATAGGATGTCTTGGAAAATCTTCATGTGTTACTTTTCAGCAGAGTTCTGTTTTCGATTTTCCAAATCTGGTACGGTTGTCAAAGATTATTTTTAAAATGTTTTAAATCAATTAAGGCCATTGAGGATTTTTATCTATAACAATTCTTATAAATAATTAAGCAAGAGAGTTTAGCAAGACTCTAGGTAGTCTGGCTGAGTTTTTTATTAACATTTAAAAAGTCTAGATGGTTTTTACAACTTCAACTTTTTTCTGAGCAATAGATTCTGAGGCACAATACTGTGCATTGTACAAGTATGTCAATTTTCTTTTAAAAATCATGTTAATTATTATTTCTTTGAAGGTCTAATTATAATTTAACGAATCTAGACCTTTTGAGTCAAGGAAAATATGTCCTTGAATGTATAAAAATTTTTGTTTCAATCAAGAAAATACAGGTAAAGAATTCATTTCCTAAGATCAATAAAATATATATGTGCCTAGTTCAAATAAGAATTCCTACTTTGAAAAAATATTTTCTTGATTCTAAGAAGCAGGATTCAAGTAAAAGCATTTACTTGGCATACATACAATTTTATTTACATGTGTTGAAAATGATTTGCATATATTTTATATATGAAGTCAAATACTACTTTTCCAAACGAAAAGCCAAAAGGACTATTTTTTAGAAGAAAATTAAATTTTGTACCAAAAAGTTTACTTTTTCTATTATAAGAGAACAGCTTTCAATCAAAAAGGACCAAGTTTCATTAAAGCAGTTGCATTTTTTCCAAAAAGTGATAACCTTAACAAAATATTTGAATTTTGAACAAAATATTTTTTTTAATATTAATTCTCAGCAAAATGCTTTTTCCAAGAAATATTTATATTTTCCAACCAGAAAATTAATTTCTAACTTAAGTGATGGATTTTCAACATAAATTGATTTTTAAAAAGAAGATCTACTATCAGCCAAAAATTAAATGTTAATTACTAGTGTATACTAAGGTATAGACATTCGAAGTAGATACGATTTAAATTACATTCAATCGATTTCAGTTTAATCGTTTTTTAAAGATATCAATAATTCGTCATTTTTATTTTAAAACGGATCCACGCTGAAAAGGTGTTGTCACTATTTGGGTTGGGCTTTAAAAGTACAGAGAGCTAGCACGACACTCGAAATTAATATGATCTGATAATAATCAGAGCATTGTTTACTGTTCTCAGTATTATATATTATTATTTTTCCTTAGTTTCTTTTCTTAAACTATCATTTGATTTTACCATCCCACGGTATGCTAAGTATGTCATACAAAAAAATAATCCAAAAAGAACTGGGTGTTCACTAAACTTTCGGCTCAAATAAAAGTTGGTATCACTTAGAACTTGAGCTCCAATAGATACCTGTTGATAGCTAGAAGGGTTTATTTAGAGAGCTCTTGAAAATAACATGAATGCGCATTCACAAACCAACCGCTTGCAAAGTATGGGTTGGTAAGTTAGGGGTCGAATTACAGTTATAGTCCGATGACTTGAGACAAAAAGTTTCTTGTATATGGATATGTCTTTATGTTGACAACTTTGCTACATAACCTCAAAATTATATTTATCAAGTCTTGATATCTATTTTCTTTGCGGTAATATTTAAAAATATGTTGGGTTCCCTTTCAGCAAGTGGGCTTCATTTTTGTTGCAGCTCCTTTGGAATAAAAACTGAGTTCTAATGGAAACCCCAGTTTTTTCTGTGAAGGATCGTTAACGGTGAAATAAAAAATGAATGATCTTTTATTTTGCCCTTGTCGACATTAATTTTTTTTATGCCGAGATTACGCGCAAAACTTTTACCTGGAATGGTTTTTACTTTTTGTTTGTACTATATTGGCAAACTTATTTTTAATTTCTGTTCTCGCTTAACAGTTGTGACAAGCTCTTTATTGCCTTAAGTAAATATGAGTCACCTGATAAAGGTTTTGTATATATAGTAGTGAACGTATACCACATTTCTCACTCGTCCTTCACGAAATCCACGTAGAAATGAAGATCTGCTGCATTCTGATTCTTACATTTGCGGTTCATCTGTATTTTGTTGGTAAGTGTAACTAAGGTGGCCATTAGGATTGATTCATTTTGTAATAAAAAATAATTAATGAAAATCTCTCAAAACTTAGAAACCGGCATCGAACTTGAAAATTCTCATATAAGTTATATGGAGGATGTCCAAATAAAATTAAAAAAATGAGATAGTTTATTCCAATGTATTAAAAACCTAAGATTTCACCCAGCTAGTGGCAACTTTTGACAAACTAAAAAAAGTCGTAATGAACCGACAGATGTTTAAATTCTCTAGAAATATGGGAGCATCCATATGCCATGTGGGCAGTTTGGAGGGTCACCTAGGCACTCGTTTTCCTGAATCTGGCAATTTTTTTTTTCGAAAAACATAAAAAACAAAGAAAATTTGCACTATTTATTGCTAAGATCTCCTTAACTGTATGATTATGCTTACCCTTAAATTTAAAAAAAATGTCCGCTGGCATGCAGGCGGTACCTATCCTCTTTTTGAGTCCTGTGATTTTTAAAGGTTTCTTTGACTTTGTTTGGGTTCTTCTTGTCTATCTTTTGGAAATAAACTTCTTTATTCTATATATTTCTTTATATAAAACAGAAAGTGTTTGGGTAAAAATCGCTTGATATACAAGTATTTTATTTGTTTCAACGTTATCTCTTTCGAATCTTCAATTGTTTAGCACTCACTATGCATATGTGACGTGCGCCGAAGAAAGGGGGCTTACTCTAAAACAATCATAATCGAGGTTTTTACACACTCTCAGGAATTTGCTCTAAACGATAAAGTCGGTCCTTTAATCGTTAAAGTAGAATATTTTAAAAGCAGAATCGTTTCAAACTTAAACGAT
>JAWWLR010000148.1:1344952-1361213 GCA_035041075.1 Acraspis erinacei | reverse complement strand
AGTATACATAAGAACAACATAACCTGATACCTCAGTTTCAGGTCAGCCCTGAAGAAGTGAACTGCAATGTTCACGAAGCGTCGGCAAAATTCATAGTTTTGTACGCGATTGAAACCCGAAGTATCTCTTTTATGATATCAAAATGTGTTTTAATTTTTTCTGAAATTAGTAAAAAGGGTTAATAACAAATCAAATTTTCAGAAATGAACGTTCAATTTGAATAAAATGTAGAACAAAAAGATTTGAACGTCTAAATGAAAATTATAGTTTAATGCTTTTCACGTTATGAACAAATTAATTAATTATTAGCTGATGTTTATAACAATATTAAATTACATAAATCTTAAATTGTAATTTCTTTTAATTTAGTAATATTGGCCATAATTTTTAAAGTTTTGCAAAGTGAAATGAGCATCTGAATTATAATTTCGAAATTATGCGCAAATATATTTTAATTTTTTCTGGAATAGTTTACAATTTTGTAAATAACTTAAATTTTTAGAAAAATGTAGAGTAAACGTTACTTGAATTATTCACTGAAAATAAGTCTTTGATGCTTCTTATCCTATGAGCTGATTAATTACTTATTTGCTGACTACTTTTCTACAACATTAATTAACATAAAGATTGAGTTTCAATTGTTCTTTATTTTTTATCAAAAGTTAATTATTTATCTTCAGGTGATGTGATTGAATACTTGATATAATTTGTATCATACAAGTTTATTTATTTTTAACCTATCTCTATTATAATTATATAATTTTTTGAAATGCTTATGATGTTGTGGAATAAGTATCTGAATTTAACTTTCAAAATTATATGCAAATGTGTTTTTAATTAGTCTAAAAGTTTCTTAATAATCAAAATGTTCACTTTATTTTATTTTTTTATTTTTATTTATTTTATGTACTTTATATATATCACGATCACTTTATTGCCAAACCGTGCGGCATTTGGGTATCCCGAAACTGCTTCCTGGACCCTGCTGCATATTAGCACATGGCGACATTGGGGGAGGAATTGGGTAACCAACTGGCCGCACAGATGGAAAAGTTGGATATCCAATTCCCATTAAATTGGAATTGACATTCGAATTCTCATTCACATTTACATTTTCGTTTGCGTTTTGATTCTTGTCATAGTTAACTGGGTAGTTCTGAAAAATATTAAAAATAAATTTTTTAACCTTCAGCTTTCATTTAAGAAGATAATATTTTTATACACATTCAACACGTTTTAAAATAATATTCAAAATATAAACCAAATCATACTGCACAAAAAAGATGGCTTGGCAAGTAGCTGTGCAAAGTTACCCTGAATATTTGCGGTACAAACTTTCTTTGCACAGTTGACGTGCAAAGTTGCTTTTCAAAGTTGCTGTGCGAAGTTGCTTTGCAAAGTTGCTGTGCAAAGTTAATTTGCAAAGCTGTTTTGCAAAGTTGCTGTGCAAAGTTAATTTGACAAGCTGTTTTGCACAGCTGCGTTGCAAAGGTGCTTGACAATGTTGCATTGCAAAGTTGCATTATCAAGTTGCTTTGCAAAGCTGCTTGGAAAATTTGCTTTGGAAAGTTCCTGTTAAAAGCTGCCCTGCAAATTTGCCGTCCAAAGTTGTTTTGCAGAGTTGATGTACACATTTTCTTTGCAAAGTTGCTTTGTGTAGTTGGTATGAAAAGTTTCTATGGAAAGTTGATGTGCAAAGCTGGTTTGAAAAGTTACTGTGCAAAGCCAAGTTGCAAAGTTGCTAGGCCATGTTGTATTCCAAAATTTGCCTTGCAAAGATACTTTTCGAAATGGCTTTTCAAAGTTACTTTTCAAAATGGCTTTTTAAAGTTAATTTTCAAGGTGGTTTTGAAAAGTTTCAAAGTTGCTGGAAAATTTTGAATTGCCAAGTTTCTTTGCAAAGCTGATTGGAAAATTTGTTTGAAAATTTGCTTTGCGAAGCTAAGTTGCACAGTTGCTAGACAATGTTGTATTAACAAATTTCCTTTGCAAAGTTACCTTGCAAAGTTAAATTGCCAAGTTGCAAAGTTGCTGGGCAATGTTGCTGTTCAAAGTTTCTGTTCAAAGTGGCTTTGCAAAGTTGCTCTGCAAAGTTGCTTGGCCAATTTGCTTGGAAAATTTGCTTTGAAAAGTTCCTGTTAAAAGTTTCCCTGCAAATTTGCTGTACAAAGTTGATTTGCAGAGTTGATGTGCAAAGTTGCTTTGCAAAGTTGCTTTGTGTAGTTGGTATGAAAAGTTTCTATGAAAAGTTGGGGTGCAAAGCTGTTTTGAAAAGTTGCTGTGGAAAGCTGAGTTGCAAGGTTTCTAGACAATGTTTTATTTCAAAATTTCCCTTGAAAAGTTACTCGGAAAAGTTGCCTTACAAAATTGCCTTATAAAGTTGCTGTGGAAAACGGTTTTTCAAAGTTAATTTTTAAAATAGCTTGGCAAAGTTACCTTGCAAGGTTGGTTTACAAACCAGCTTTGCAAAGTTGCTTTGAAAAGTTACTTTTCAAAATGACTTTGAACATTTTCATTGCGAAGTTTATCTACAGAGTTGACTTGCAAAGTTTATCTGCAAAGTTGCATTGCAAAATTGCCATGCAAAGTTGAGTAATATTTAAAAAATAAATTCTTGATTTGCAGTAAAGTGCTCTGGTTCAGAAAATCTTTTTTCGTTGATAAGAAAGGGATTAATACAATAGAAAATTAATATTTTGATACTATCTTAATTTCCAAAATATAATTAAAAAATTAAAAAATCGCGAAATATATATTATTTTTTAAAAATTTGGAACGAATTAAATTGGGCTTGATGCTTACATTTTCAAATGCCAAAAAAGTCTTATCATTTAATTTGTCAACAACTAAAATTTATTTTTGTTTAAAAAATAATAATAATTCTTAAAATAAGACCAAATAATTATTATAATTACCTGGGCAGAAACAGCAACAATCAGAAGCAAGAAGGCGATCAATAAAGTTGGTTTGAACATGGTGAAACTGGTAGTTCTACAAAGAGCTAGTAAGTAATTTTACAATTGCACCAGCATACTTATATAGCAGGAAAGAGTTCATAAAAAAATATAGTACAGTTGTTAATTAAGGCCAAGGAATATTGGTACTTAAATTTATTTTGTTATTAAAGCACTTGATTGTGCTTATTTCCGAAATTTAATTGCATAAAAATCTAATCAAAAGTGTTAAAAGTTTCTGATTGTTAGAATTATTTGTACCATAGAATAGGAAGTGTAATTAATTTGACGTTTGGAAGACGATAATGATTTTTTAAATAAAAGTTCTTTATCATAGTATTAAATACTAAATCAAACTTTAATGCGCCTGTCTCAATTAAAAAATATGTCATCTTTCATAGAAGTGAAAAAAGCGAATTTAATTAATTAATGTATATTTACATTCACTTAATATATAAATTTTAATTTAATTTTTAAATTACTATAACAGTATTTCAATTAATAAAAAATTAAAAGAAAGACAAATATTCATCATTCTGATTTTTTTTAAATAAAATTTTTAATTTTGTTTGCTTTATAAAATTGAATACTTGATTTTTTAAATTTAATTTCTAAAATTTACTGAGTAATTCTTTTTTGTGTTTCAGTTGATTTCAACATTTATCGATTCAATTTTACTTTTAAAAAAATGTTATGCACTGAAGAGCCCTTTTTCAAAAAATGCAAAACCGTGTTTCACGTAATTTGTGAAATTAATTTTAAAAAATGTTTATTTTTTTTATTTTTAAAGAAAAAAATTACTTTAAATTTTTTGATTAAGAATAATATGTATTTTAACGAGAAAGAATTTTTGCGAACACACTGAATGATAAAATTTTGTTTTTATTAATTATTTATATATAAGAAAAATCATGATTAGATTTCAAAGAAAATTTAAAATTCACAACAAAGTTCTGTTATGTTATTTGAATATTTTTAGCAAAAAATAATTATATATAGTTTAAAGAATATTTACAACCTTAATTTTTATATAGAAACAATTTGATTTTCGTCTCATGATTTTCGTGAAAAATAATAAAATTCACAAGGTTTAACAATTTTTGATAGTTAACATCTATCATTTAAAAGAAGATTCATAATTATTGTACAAACTTTGGTTGAGATAATAAAAAAATGCGATTTCAACAGAGATTCACAACTTTTCAACAATTTTAGGTCAAAAATAAATAAATTTTAAAGAAGGTTTACAATTTTGAATAATTTTTAATTTAGTAATGTTATTGTTTTTCCTTCACAGTCTATATTTTGATTTGAAAAATCATGGGATTTTTTAACTTAGCATTTAGACATTAGGTTTACAATTTTTGTTTTTGTTGGCGTTTTACTCAAGAAATCGGTACTCATAAACAAATATTACTGGGTTTCAAATACATTTTTTAACAATTTTAAGTTATACTCGTGTTTATCCTCCACAATCAGTTCGAAATACAAAAATATTGTGTTAATATTAATTCAAAATTTTGATTTTAAAATTGCATGAGAAAAAATGTAATAATCCAGCTAGTAAATGTACGTGATTATTATTTAGTTATGAATGATAATACATTGCTTAAAGAATAATTTTAGTAACATACATTAATTATTACCACCCTTTATGTGAAAATTTCAAAAAAGGTGGTACATTAAAAAAAATTGATGCTTTCTAGAATTACTTTCAGAGGATATTGTTATATAAAATAATAAATTGTTAAAACAATAATTATTGTTAACTTTAATTATTGTGTCCTCGTTTTCTTTAAAAATTTGAAACGAAGTTGAAAATTTGTGAAAAAAACGCGATATTGAACTTCTATTCTAAGAAAATCTGATCAGAGATGAAAAAAAAATTTAAACAATTTTTTGAAACATCTTATTATCAGTAGAAAGTACTATTGCATGTATTAGAACTATTTTATTTTAAAAAATACAAAAAATAATAATTAGAGTAAAAAACTAGCAAACTCCAATTTTATTCCATATAAAATAAGCTTATAGGGGTGAAATTTAAAAAAGTAAATTTGTATTTGTGATTTTAATTTTTGATTTATTTTCTTATTTATAACTGTTAAGAAAAATCTTGAAGGTACAACTCGATGTGCCTAATATTGACAATTCCGTCGAAAATTTGAAAAATCGTCTTAGAAGGGTTTCGTAGCACCGGACAGAAACCCGTATAGAAGGTGAAATGAGGGGAAATAATAGAAAGTGTAGGAAGCAAGAGAAAGTGATGAAAAATGGAAGGAAGTGAGGAACGGTGAGGGAAAGTGATGGCAATTTATGAAAAGTTCGGGAAGAGATGGGAATTGAGGAAATTTAGTAGAAGGGATTGGGAAGTTAGGGAATGTGAGGGAATATGAAGTGAAAGTGAAGGGAGGGCAGGGATGGGGAACCATAGAAAGTAAGGGCAGGGATGCACAAGTTAAAGAATTTGAGGGAAGGTAAAGTACCAGAAGTGAGGAGAAATTGAGCAGGTGAAGTAGGGAAAGTGAGGGAATAAGTGAGGACTGGGAGAAGTGGACACGGAAATTGAGAAAAAGTATAGGAAGTAGGAGCAGGGACGGGAAATGTGGGAATATGCAGAGAGGGAAAGCGGGTAAAAGAAGGGAAAGTAGGGGAATTGCAAAGGGTAGAAGAAGTGAGGAAATTTAAAGAGAGGGGAAGCCGAGAAAGTAGAGCAAGTGAGAAGTAGGGGAAATGTACAGGTAGGAGGAGTAGCCTAAGAGAGAGTATGTAAAGGATGTGACTTGAAATAGGAGAAGTAAGGAGAATTAGTGAATGTTAATCTAGGTAAAATAGGGATGGGGGAATATTAAGGTAGGAAAAATAAAGAAAGTGAGATAAAGTAACGGAAGTAGAAGAAGGAAACAGGGAAGAAGGGGTAGAAATTAAAGAATGTGTGGTGAAGTAAGGGAAGTCAGGAGAAGTATAAGAAGCGGAAGTAGGGAAAGTATAGGAGAGGCAAATAGGAGAAATGAGAAGAATGGGAATTAGAAGGAAGGAGAAGTAGACTAAGGGAGAGAATCTAAAGGATGATAGGTGACGTACAAAAAGTAAGGAGAATTAGAGGATGTTAATCTAGGTAAAATAGGGATGGGGGAATATTAAGGTAGGAGAAGTAGAGAAAGTGAGAGAAAGAATGATAATTAGAAGAAGGGAACGGATTCTAGGTAATATAAAGGATAAGAAATTAGAAGAAGGGGTAGAAATTATAAAATGTATGGTGAAGTAGGGGAAGTCACGAGAAGTATAAGAGGTGTAAGTAGGGAAAGCATGGGAAAGTAAAGCAGGCGAAATGAGTAGAAGTGGGGGAATGTAAAGAAAGGAGAAGTAGACTGTGAGCAAGTTAATCTAGGTAAATAGGGATGGGAAAAATTAAGCTAGGAGACGTAGAGAAAGTGAGAGAGAGTATGGTAAGTAGAAGGGAACGGATCCAAGTGAATATAGAGGAAGGGAAATTAGGAGAAGGGTTAGGAATATAGTGTCAGGAAGTGGGGCAAGTAGGAAAAGTCAGAAGAAGTAGAGGAGGTTGAAGTAGCGAAAATATAAAAGAGTGAAGCAGAGGAAAAATAAGCGAAAGCAGGGAAATGTAAAAGAAGGAGAAGTAGAGTCAGCGAGAGAAAGTAGATGATGTGTGGAGAGGTAGGGGAAGTGAGGAGAAGTAGAGATGGTTTATGTAGTGAGAGTGGAGAAGGGGGAGAAATAAGTACGGTAGGGAGGGTAAGTTAGGAGAGGGAAGGAAAAGCGAGAAAAAGTTAGAAAAATTATATGAAGTAGGTGAAGGGAGGGGACGTGAGGGAATGTTAAGGCAACGAAAGTAGAGAAAGTAAGAAAGAGTATAGGAGGCAGGAGTCACGAGAAGAAGTAGGGGAATGTAAAAGATGGGGAAGTAGGTGATGGGACAGAAAATAAGTATGATGTGAGAGAAAGAAGGGTAAAAGAGGGGAGAAAGTTAGGGTAGTGGGGTACGAGATGGAAAGTGATGGTTGGAACCGCTAAATATACATTTTTTCGAAATAAAACAAATGAGTGTTCATTCTTTTTTATTGTAAAAAATTTTCTGCAGGGGGAGAGTATGGAATTAATTTAAAAAAATTATGTATTTCTGAAATTCCTAATGTTAATCTCTTGACCTAAACTGGAGATAGACGTTGTCCTTATAGTTCAAAGTCAATGTCAAAGCCTGGATTTGACTCAACAGTCTAAAAATTGGCGATTTAGGTCATGGGGTAGCAAACTCAATTTTAACTCAGATCGAATTCCCGAGTCCTGGATTTCATCTGAAAATGGAGGACACGGAAGTAGACCACAAAATATCGATGTGAAACTCAAATGTTCTTCCTGCGGTTTACCATTGTAATAAAAACTTTGCGATCGGATATGTTCAGGTTATTTAATAGAAAACTTGTTCTGAATCCGATGTCGGATATGTGAAATTTTTTTTAATCTAATGGTGATCATTTGATGTATAACTTGCTTCCTCATTATGATTAATTAGCAAAGCTATTCACATCCTGAAAGAGGATTTCGTTTTTTTTCAATACATTCTTTGACAAGTAGTCAAGTTCTTAATTAAAAATAAATTAATTTATTATATAAACAATTGTTGTCAGGTTTTTTTTTATCAAATTTGACATTAATGTGAGTAGTTAAAGAAATTAGTTTAAATATCAACTTTTCTGTTAAATAAAAAAAAATTATTAGAAAAAATATAATTGATAAATATATAAGTAAAAAAGATAATACATTATCATATAATTTTAATAAAATATGAGATTAAATTTTAATCAAAAAAACCTTTCCAGTTCCTGATAATTGCAAAAAGAAAAACATCTGAATTCGTCCCTAATGAGATTTTTTTACGATACAATAAACTTAAGCCTCTTAACGTTAATCTAAGTCAGGTTTCAGCTTTTCATTGCTTATAACCAAGAAGAACTCTATTACTGTGCTAATGCAAGATTGTCCGGATTTATATTAAAGATTGTGGATAAAATTCTGCCTAATATATTTATATATTGTTATTTTTTTCTAAATTGTATTTTCTTAAATTATAATTGTTGAACATCAACTTTTAGATAATCTGACCATACTAAAATAATTTATGAAAGATTACAAGAAAGTCAGACTCAAAATTTGAATTCAACCTAAGTGACTGCTTTAAAGTCAAAAATGATTTCTCAAGTTATTCACTTTGATTTAGTGAAAAAATCCGTCACTTTGAATAATACAATTTGTAATTTGTACTGCTGAAATTAGATATTAATAATTTAAAATTAATAGCGTTTGAAATTTAACAATATATATTGAACGATTTTGAATTAGAAACTTTCCAAATAAAATACATTTATATTGGAAAAAATTTGGAAAAGGACAATATTTTGAATGAAATGAGAAGGAATTATACTTTCCTTATTTCTGAATAGAAGCGTTTAGAACTGAATAATTTGAAATTGAAAGTGTTTAAAACTGAAAATTTTTTATCAGAAATTCACAAAAAATCAAAAATGTTAGATTTAAATTTGCAAATTGGACAATTTTATTAGAAAGGAGTTGAAATTGTTCAGAATTCTTGAATTTTGTTCAAATTATTCTTTTTGGTAGTAAATTAATCCGTTTGTTAAAAAATTAATCAAATTGGTTAGAGACTTAACAACAAGGTACTAAAGTTTAAAATCTTTCTTTAAAACCTAAAAAAGGTTTGTTCTTTCTTTCTTAAAAATTCAACTTTTTGGTTGAGAATTCTTGTATTTTATTGAAAATTCGTCTTCTTAGGTAGTAAATTAATATTTTTTTAAAATTAATTCTTCTTTACTTAGCAGTTCAAGTTTTTCATTGACGTTTCTTGAATTTTGTTAAAAATATATTTTGTTAAAAAAAGAAAATTAATCTTTTTGTTTAAAAATGATTCTTTTTTTTTAAAGTTTCACTTTTTGGTCCGGAATTCTTGAATTTTGTTAACAATTCGTCTGTTTTAGTGGTAAATTATTTTTTTTTAATTCTTCTTTTTTAGTTTAAAATTCAACTTTTTGCTTGAGGATTGTTGAATTTTGTTGAAAATTCCTTTTTTCGGTATAAAATTAAGCTTTTTATTTACAAATTCTTCTGTTTTGGTTTAAAATTACAATTTGTGCTTCAGAATTCTTGAATTTTCTTAAAAATTCGTCTTTTTTGGTAGTAAATTAATCTTTTTTATTAACTATTCTCTTTTACTTTAAAATTGAACTTTTTCGTCTGAAATTCTTAATTTTGTTAAAAATCGTCTTTTTTGGTATTAAATTAATCTTTTCGTTCCAAAATTCATCTTTTTTATTTGAAAATGTAACTTTTGGATTGAGCATTCTTGCTTTTTGTTAAAAATTCGTCTTTTTGGTAGTCAATTAATCTTTCTTTTTAATTCTTGTTTTTTAGATTAAAATTCAAATTTATGTTTCAGAATACTTGAATTTTGTTAAAAATTCATCTTTTTGGTAGTAAATTAATGTTTTTATTAAAAAATTTATCATTTAAGGTTGAAAATTCAGCTCTTTGGATGAGAATTCTTGATTTTTTTCGGTGAAAATTACGCTCGTTTTTTGAAAATTAGTATTTTTCGTTAAAGAATTTATAACTAAGTTTTAAAGTTGAAGTACTTCCTGAAAAACTAAAAAAAAAATATTTTTTGCTTTTTTTCTAAAAATTGAAGTTTTTGGTTAAGAATTCTTGAATTTTATTGGGCATTTGTCTTTTTTGGTAGTAGAATAATTTTTTTATTTCAAAGTAAGTTTTTTTTTATTGAAAATTTTGTTTTTTGGTTCAGAATTTAACTTTTTGGTCCAAAATTCTAGAATTTTGTTGAAAATTCATCTTTTTTTTGGTATTATAAAATTTTTCTTTAGAAGATTCCTCATTTTAGTCGAAATTTCATCTCTTTGGTTGGAAATTGTACTGTTTTGTTGAAAATTCCCTTCTTTGAAAAATTACTTTTGTAATTAAAAATTCACCTATTCCATATTTGGTAGAAAATAATTGTTTTTCAATTGAAAATTCAACCTTTTGTTAAAGTAAAGTATTGTTAAAATTCGTTTTTTGTTGTTAAAAATTAATCTAGTTTAGTTAAAAATTCAAATTCTTGGTTGAGAGTTTTTGTATTTTTTTTATATCACTGAGGACTTCTGCTATAAAAACTTTGATATACTCAAGCCTTTTAAAATTTAAATTATACTTTGTAAATTTAAGTCGTTTACAAAATAAATAAAAACGTTAACTTTACCAGTTAGTGAAGTTTCTATTTCAGATCAGTTATTTTTTATCCAATTCGACATTAAACAAAAAAAATTTTAACATTTTTATTTTAAATTGTTTCATTTCTAATAATTGATTAAAAATTATTATTCATAAAAAAAAATTATTAATATTAATTATTATATTAATTATTAATAAACATTATTATTCATTATTATTCAATTTGTGATATTTGATTCTAAAGTTATTAAATTTAAAACTGACTATCAACAGTCAACAGTTTTTTTTTGAAAATCTATACAATTTAATCCCCAACCAGAGTTTTCTTTTGCACCCTTATATTTTTCTTATTGAAAAAATGTAAAATTAATGTCTATTTCGGAATTTGAAAATGTAATTATTAATTTTTCCATTAAAAATTGATCCTTTTTAGTTGAAAAATCAACTGTTTAGTTGAAAGTTAAACAAATTTAACTCAAATTTTATTTTATTGTTTAAAAATTAACTGTTTTATTAAAAATTCCTTTTTTTTGTGAAAATTTATTTTCTTAACGACTTTACTAATATATTTTGGTCCGAAAATTAATCGTTTTTAGTTCAAATTTCAATCATTAAATTTTTATTAATTTTATTCATGTTTTTGGTTAAAAGTTGAAATAATTATCAAAACTTTCATTTTATTGGCCAAATTTTTTCTCCTTGACACAAAAAACTTTCCGGCATAAGCTATTCTACTTTTCGTTCAGAATTCATCATAGTAGTTGAAAATTTCACTATTTTGTTAAAAATTTAATTTATTTTTTATTTTTATAATAATTTATTTTTATTTTTTAACGTATTTTTTAAAAATCTGATTTTTTCAGAATTTCACTCTCTCGCTCAAAAATACATCCTTCTAAATTGAAAATTCAATAGTTTTTAATTAAGGTTTACTCTTTTTTGTTTAAAGAATCAACAATTTGGTCCAAACTTGATCTTTGTAGGCTGAAAATTGATATTTTTGATTAAAATGTAACTTTTTGTTGATAGTTTAACATTGTGTTGAAAATTTAATAATTTGGTTAAAAATTAAACTTTTTCTTGAAAAGTCTATATAAGTATACAATAAGTATAAATTATGTGTATATATATATATCTGAATATCTTAAATGTTTATCAAATTCTATTAGTTGTAAAATCTTATATTTTTTCTATGAAAAGTTTTTGATTGAAAATCTATAAAATCTTATCCACATCAGACATGTATCAAATTTTATTTTCTGGAACCGAGAAGATTTATCTCGGATTCAACGCGTCGAAAAATCTTAAGCCATGAAAACGCTTTGACATGAAACTATAAAAATGAATTAAATGAGGATTGACAGAATCTCAACGAGAAACTCTGTACAGAAAAATATAAGATTCTTGAAGGATGAAGTTGGATAAAATATTTTTAGATTTTTGAACATAAAATTTTATATATGTCCGGTACTAATAATATTTGATGAAATTTTAATTAAATTCTGTTGAAAGAAAAGTATAAGATTTTTCGATAAATAATATTCACAAAAATATCCTAGGTTTCGAAACCTAGAATTTGATGCAAGTTTTTGTAAAAAAATATCAATAATTAATGTTATAATTAACAATTTAAATTCTTTAAGGCGACGTCATAAGTTACTAATTATTTTATCAAAGATAGTCTTGGAAATTTAAAGATAATATCAGCCTTAACTTGGGTAGAAAAAAATCAAAAGGTGCAAATAATTTCACTAAACTACCCATAGATGAAATATTATTTTAGGGAAAACGGTATTTAGCAATACAGAATAAAAGGTTTGTCTAAATTAAATTTTAAAGCAGTTTAAAAAAAAGGTTTGTGGATGATGTTTCTACTATAATTCACAACAACAAGATTAATTTTTTTTTAAGTTTTTAACAATTTTCAATACCATTTGCATTTGAAATTAAGGATAAAAATAATGATAATTTTTTAGATTTGTTTATTATTAAAACTGAAAATGAACGTATAGTTATCAAAAGATACATCATCTGTTCAACGTCTACATCACAATTAATGAAAATTTAAAATTTGTTTAAAAAATTAGTTGAGTTTTTAAGCTAAAAAGACAAACGTCTTAGAAAACCTTCAAAGAATAATTACCAACCGAATGGTCGAATTTTCAGCAAAAAAAAAGTTAACAAACAAAAAAACAGAAAAAAAATTTTACTAGAAACAGTTGCATTTTTAACCAAATAGACGAATCTTCAAGAAAAAATATGACTTTTCCACAAAGCTGTTGAATTTTTAAACAAAAATTATGACTTTTCAAGCAAAAGTATAATTTTTAACAAAATTATTCAATTTTGAATACATTATTAAATTATCAACAAAATGTTAAATTTCAAACACAAACATGAATTTTAAGCCTACAAAGATGAAGTTCCGACCAAATTTTTGATTCTTTAAACAAAAAAAGTAAACCTTAATTAAAAACTGTTGAATTTTCAATTAAAAAGGATAAATTTTTCAACAAGAGAGTGAAATTCTAAACAAAAAAATCAGATTTTTAACAAAATAATTGAAATTTTAATTAATAACTTAAATTGTTCTCAAAATAGTTAAATTTCTAACTACTATGATAAATTATGAACGAAAACTAGCATAGTTTGCGCCGCAAATTTTTTTGTTTCAAGAGGCAAAAAATTTTGAAAAAAATTTCTGATTTTTAAACCACATAGGATTTTCGAACAAAAATATATTAGTAAAGTGGTTAAGAAAATAAATTCTCAAACAAAAAATAACTTTTAATAAAACAGTTGATTTTTCAAACAATAGAATAGGTTGTGTTAAATTTGTTTACCTTTCAAATAAACAGCTGATTTTTCAAACAAAAAAGAAAAATTTTTAAAGAAAAAATTAATCATTGAATTTTCAAATTTTGAAATAGACATTAATTTTACTTTTTTTCAATAAGAAAAATGGAAGGATGCAAAAGAAAACTTATTAGATGTAGTTTATATACATGATTGAATGTACAAATTGCAATAAAGTTTTTATTGGAGCAACCAGCAAAAGATTAAAGACACACATAGCTAAGCACAAGAGAGACTATATAGTTAGAAATAGACAAAAATAAGAATATTAAAAAATTAACGCAAGAAAATATCTTTTATAGGCCAATAATTATTATTAGTATATCAATAATTATTATCAATTCATTCTGTATTAATAACGTGTCTTGTTTTTTGAATACAAGCTTCTTCGCGCGCTCACTAGAGGCGTCTTGCATTCAATATTCTCTGTGTTGCGTTTATCTATTTAGTTTCTACGTATTCTATGTTCTAACCATAGATTCTTCTTTATCAATCATATGTTTCATTATTATGCCCGTCGCTAATCTTAAATATTGTTCGTTGTTGGCGCAATTAATATGAAATTCTTGTAATGAGAATATATACCTCACAATTTACGTCTATCTTTAATTTTTTTCTACTGGTATTTAAACACCGAACGTTTTTTGAATTTTGTTAAAGTTTTTTTAAACCTTTTTTCTTCTGTATTTAGTACTTAATTTTAGCATTAAAATAATTTTCCTGCAAAATAGTGATAATCGTGAATGCTTATCTGACAGTACAAGCAACTTATCACTGAAATTTTAGATTAATATTCGCAGAGCGCTTCACAAAAGTTGTAACGCAGAAAAAGTTAGTTAAAATGATCTCTAGACTCTTAAAAAGTTTGCTTGTTTACCATTTGAATCAAGTTTCATTCCACAGTTCTAAATGAGTTAAAAAGCTTTTAAGCTCTGGTGGAAGAGATGCCGGGACTGTAAGCTACACATCGACGCTGTCGTGTCTCTTCATCCGTACTTCCGTCCACGAAAGGGAAAGAGGAACAACAAGGTGTAATAGAGGGGGTGTAAACGAGTGTCGTGAGATGAGAAGATTACTCTCAAGAAGAAAGAAAAAAGCTTTCTAATTGAGGTAAGACAATGAGATATCTAGCATCAGCGCTTTTGGTGATTTAAGCTTTAGAAGATGACCTTGAACGAGGACCTAGGCACTTGAGGATACTGCTAAAGATGTTAAGTTAACTTTCCATTATCTCAAATTGTAGAAATTTTGTCTTCATGACAACACTATCTTCAGGATGGACAAGAAAATGTTTGCATCTAAAAATGTTCATACAACATCAGCTGGTGTTAAAAGATTCTTTTCAGTTTCCCTACATTTGTTTACTATTAAACTCGTTTTATCCATTGATCCATTATTAATTTTTGAACGATCAAGATATATAAGTTTAGACCTTTTTTAATTTGATCCAGGGTTAGATGTGTTAGCTCTACACATTAATTCGGTGCTTTTACCCAGTTGAAAATTCGTGTAGAGGAACCTCGGAGGATCTTGAACATGTAGCTGAACACGATTCTGCGCACGAACCGTCATAGATTCTTGACGGTTCCTGTTCAGAAATTTGGCGAAGAAAATTGTAAATGATCCTGCAATGGAAACCGCACCAACAAAGAAACCTTTGAATGATCGAGTATAGCTTCCTTTACAGGTTCCTTTGCGAAGTACATTGAGGCGCAGGTTTCTTTACAGAAACACTATTGCTTTCCTTTTATTCCCTTGAAGATGGAATATACTATCAAGAGAGCCAAGTCACTAATGAACCCTCGCGGATTAATTCCTATGGACGTTTCTTTATAGGGTTCTAAACAAGATCCTGTACACGAACCCACATCTCAAAACACTCTTTGAAGGTTCCTGTACAGGGAAATTCAAGGGTAGCGTGTAAAACAGGTTTCTTTACCGGATAATGTACAGTTTCCTTTGCCAAATTCCTCTACAGGAACCATCTTGATTACCTCTACAGGTTCGTGTTCAGGTCCGTGTCCAGGAATATTTCCAGGATTCTCCAAGATTCCTGCACAGAAATTTTCAGTTAAGTACTTTGATGTCTTGTGACTCTGGGTCAAACTTGAATTTTTGTTTCTTCCTAAGGTAATTTTAAGGGTGAATTTTGAACTTCACAACATAATCTAATAGATGGCTGCCTTGCGGACTTATTATAAAAAAGCATTAATCATAAGTGAAAGTAATCATAAGTAAAAGTAGCAATACCTTTTCGTGTTCTGCCTGAACGTCGGATTGAAGAAAAAGTATCTAACTATTCATTATCTAAGTTTTGAGTGCAAGCATCAGGAACTTTTTTCGTAAATAAAAAAATGGTCAACAATACCTGGCGTCTTTTTTTAGAATCCATCGACGTACAAGAAATAACTTTTATATTTCAAAAAATAATTTACTGAATAAAAGTTTATAATTTGGCTCAGAGTGGCAGAAAATGATTTTCCAATGGATTTTTTAGTCCATTGTGCAGTACAAGTCCGATAAGTGTACACTACTCTTGACACGACATCACACGTACGAAACGCTCATTATTGTCGTTCTCCCACTACGCGTGCTATATTGCTCATGATTTGCGCCCATGATTTACGCATGCGTGCACCTAGTACCGTGCAACTAGAGGGGGCATCCGATAAGTCTGAAATTCCTGGAATTTTTCGCCCCTCAAGCCCCGAGGTTGGAAAGTTATCGGACTTGAACTGTACTTTAAAACTTCAGGAATACTTTTTATCTCGTTTTCCATTCCCGTAATATCCATTCACTCAATGGTCCTTTGGCACCTTCATAAAGTCGTAAAGCGACACTGCTTACACTCTAAATCCCTTGGACCGGGATTCCGAAAAATGGACCAGAATCCTGATCCAAGCAATGGTAAAAAAAATTCCGGTCCAAGGAACCGGAATTTTTCTTACAAGCCAAGAATCTCCCTAGTCCAAGCTTATACCGGAACTGATGTCGCATGCCTTGGTTTGTTGATTCTAGGTATTCTAACCTACACTGTCAACTTTCCACGTGCAGCATTCACCTCTGCTCCGCACTGACGTGTGGTGCTGGTCCTCGCCTTAGACCGGATTCCAGTCCCTTTTGGACTGGATTCCAGTCCCGTTTGGACAGTTCGCGAGCATCAGTCTAAGCGTAGGACCGACCACCGCTAT
>JAWWLR010000148.1:1217070-1245900 GCA_035041075.1 Acraspis erinacei | reverse complement strand
GTTTTCCAAAAAAAAAAATTCGAAAAATATCGCGATTTTCACAAAAAATAAGACCATCATATCCTTCCGGATTATTGAAAATAATTACTGAGCCTATTTGTTACAGTTAGCAGTTTGAATCGCTTTAGTAACTCTATTAGAGCTGAAGTTAATATAGTTCAACATTTTTGTACTTTTAAGCAACAATTTTTATTATTTCTCAAATTTCTCAACTGCAATTTGTTCACAAAAGTTTTCCTCGTACTCATGAATTTATTCAAATTTGTTCCAATGCCCTTGCGTAAGAAATAATGCTCTAAAGTTGACTGTTCTTAAATGCACCCGAGAATCCTGACTTTTTTTACATTTTGCAGTGTGCAAAGCACAAAATTTTTTTTACATAAACTTGTTCAAGCTCATTTACGTAGAGCACTTTTAGCTTTCATATGACCATTTTTTTCTTGCTCTAGCATTTTTTTGGCTGAGTTGTTAAGCTTCAAAGGCAGATGCCTATCATTATCTCGCCGATAGTACACTGATTGATGTTATTTACCTCTGATGATACGACAGATTTTCTTAAATTTTTTATTCTTATTTCTAGAAATAGAAGAAAGATTTTTTTAATAGTGAAAAAGACATCAGTTGGATGCTTTTTCTCAGGCCCCTCATTACCGCTCAATTACTCTAGCCTCCTTTCCACTATTTTCCCTACTGAAATTTCCCCTACTTTCCATCCCCTAGCTTAGGGCACATACAATTTTTCTGCAACTGTATTTCATCTTGTAGGAGCATCCCCACTGGAAATCCATAAACTGTTTTGTTTTGAATCGCTTACTAATTACGGAGTCGCTTTTTATCGAGCAGAAAATGGTCATCTTGTAGAAGCAAAAAACGAAGGGTTTTGTGAAGTCGCCATGGATCAACACTTTATTATTGGATTATGCATAAATGATAAAATTCATGCAATATATGATAGTTCAAAACGGCAGATTTTTCTAACAAGAAACAAAAAGTTAGATTATGAGCATATTTTGCAGATACCAAAATCATATGAACATTATTTTGTGTGCCTTAGCCCTGCAAGACGGCCTTCACCATCCCGCTTATAATCTTTTATTTTTCCCAGACTCCCTAAAATGTTTCAACTGTTTTTCGAGATTCTTCGATTTAAAATGAGATTTTTCAATTTTCGAAAATCAGGATTTACAGCAAGTTCTTTATTTTTTGTATTAGCACTATTTCCAGCGCCTTCGACCACCCACAACCACACCCTCCGACTTTTAGTTATTAATTTTTTCCAACATTTAGAAAAATATCTGTAAATTTACCAAGCTTTTTCGGTACTTTTTTCTAAATAAATCTACATTCACGGAGTAGTACCTGAAATCAAAACACATGTGAACTAATGTCTGTATTAATAATTTTAATACATCGCTAAACAATAAAAGTTTATTAATTTGAGCTTAAATAAACTTGTTATACTTAATTTATTTACTCTTGATCTTATTAATTAATTAATTTAAATCTTTTATTTTATTTTATTGCTTAATTTATTCACTCCTGTTTTACAAACATGGTTGTAAGTCCGTTTATATTTTTTGTCAATGCGTACTAAATATTGTAATGGTCTTACTAGGCTGGTTCTGTGAAAAATCTTTGTTTTCCTAACGTGAGATTACAATCACTATGAATTATAATCACTTTTTGCCCACATTTATCAATAGTTTGCTTAAACATTTTTTTTAATACAAAAATTATCTATCTGTTTTTTATTGCAAATCAAATTCTATAACGAAATGATATTAAAAGAAATGTTTTATTTCGAAATAATTTTAAATCTATTCAATACTTTAATAATGCCAACAGTTAATAGCTTCGAATTATTTAAATCTATTTCACTAATTCTTGATTATGTTATATAATTAAAATTGAACTACTTTGAAAAATTAGAATAGTACAAATTTGGTAAAATTAATATTAAAATAATAATATTTTGGACAAAATCCATTCAAGTTTGATAGATTTCATCGTCTTCTTTCAGAATTAGCAGCAAAAAAAATGTTTTAAAATTAACAAAATGACAATGTTTTTTCTGAAAAAATTAAAACTCGATTTTTTCTAAAAATCCGTCTTTAAATTTTTTGCCAATTTTGTTTAGTCTGTATTTTGTTAATAAGGATATCTTGTACGTTTTATGCTTGCTAAATAATATATGTAGCAAAGAGAATTCTTTTCACTTAAATTCAAATTTTCTACTTTTCCCTGGAAAGAATGACAGATATGATAATTTGTCAAGAGAAAAGTTTGCAGTTTTAAAAAGTTCTGTGCAAAATGTCTCTTGTTATTTGGGATATTTTGCATAGTTTAAGAGAAAAATTGAAAAATTAATTTTTAAAAATAAAAATTATTTCAGCCTCAAAATTGGTTTAGACCGCATGATTCTGATATCATTCCTTTCTTGTATTAGTAGAAACTTTTAAAAAATATTCGGAAGAATAAAAAAGGTGGTGTTTTTCAGGAAATATTTTTTTTAATGTTTTAAAAATTGAAATAAAAAAATAAAAAAGATTTTCTTGAAAGCTCACCTTTCTTATTCTTCTAAATATTTTTTATAAATTCCTTCTAATAGAAGTAAAACGTCTTATCAGCATCAGGATAATTTTTTTTCCCTAAAATGAACTTTTTTTGTAAAATATGAAATACATCGCAAAAGAACAAGAAAAGCTTTTCATATAACTTTTTTAGACATGGAAACTTTTATCTTATCATGCTTTTGAATCTCTCATTGTTTCAAAGAAAAAGTAGAAAATTCAATTGTAAGAAAAAAGAATTCGCCTGGCTAAAAAATTTATTTATTAAGCATCAAACTCACAAGACATCTTCATTATCAAAGCATAAGTTAAAAAAAATTGGTAAAAAACTTAAATGTTCGTTTTTTGAAAAAATTTATTTTTAATTTTTTCAGAAAAACAGCTGCCATTTTGTTAATTTTAATCAGTTTTTAGTTTTCCGACGGATTTCGAAAGAAGATGGCGAAAGCTATCACAGAAGGACAGTAAAATAATAAATATCTTAATTGTATAAATATTAAAGAGTTTTATAGAAAAAAATCCGAGTTTCTTTGAAAACATAGTACAAAATTGAAATACACCTAATTTCCTCAAAAAACAACATATTTGTTCTTCGAAAAATTCTGCAATTTCAAGTTTAAAACCCTGCCTTATTCAAAATGGATTCGGTCTTCAATAAAGTTTGCTTGATTAATAAATTATAAATGCTTATAAAACATATTTTTATTTAAAATAATAATTTTTCAAGCTGGAAAAGGAATGAGGGAAGTCTAGCACAACCCACACCTTTTCCAGTTTAAAAAATTATTAATAATTCCTATAGTTGGTATTTTAAAAAATGATCCATTGATTTTAGAGCTTAATAGTGAGGTCTAAAAGGAAAGCTGATGATGTGCAGAACTCCTAAAAATAAAACCAAGAATCCAACGACCAAATTTGGACATCTACCACAAAACTTTCCTATTGAAATTTGAAAAAAAATAAAGAAAAACACTTTTTTCTCCAAAAAAGTAAAAAAAAAATTTTCTCCTTGGAAAAAAATTAAAAAGAGGGAAGAAAAATGAGAAGACAACCAAACAAATCCCCTTCCTTCTCATTTTTATTTCTTTCATGTTTTTTATTTTTATTATTATCAAATTACAACAACAAAATCTTTAAAAAATAAACACCAACATTTTGGCATTCATACAGCACCCTTATCCAGGCAAAAAAAATTTTTGTTTAAATACCCAAGCAGATAGGAATGGCACAACCACCGCGATGCATCGTGGCGCTGATGCTGTTCCCGTCTGCTTGGGTTTAAAAAAATTTATTTATTTTATTTTTGGTATGTTTTCCTTGATAATCATAAGCTGTATGAGCCCCGAAACGTTGGTCTTTATTTTTACCGATATTTTTTCTTGTGATTTGATAATAATAAAAATAAAAAACACGAAAGACATAAAAAAGAGAAGGAAGGGGATTCGGTTGACTGCCTTCTCAATTTTTTCCTCTTTTTTGTTTTTGTCCAAGGAGGGTAATTATTTCCTTTTCTTTTTTTACGAGAAAAAAGTATTTTTCTTTATCATTTCTGAAATTTCAATACGAACATTTTATGGTTGTTGTCCAAATTTGGTCTTCGGATTCTTGATTTTGTTTGCATGAGTTCTGCCAATTAATTTGATTATTGGACGCTAAATAGGATTTTGAATTTAATTTTAATCTCATTTAAATTTCTTTAATTTTAAGCTGATAATGGTCCTTCGATTGAAATGTTTGATGGGGATAGGGTAAGGGACGCTGATAACGATCCTACGATTTAAGAATTTGATGGGAAGGAGAAATCGAGTCGCTGATAATAACCCTTCGACTTTAGAGTTTGTTAGGAGGGAGGGTGAAAAGTGTTACTGATAATAAACCGTTGATTTTAAATTTGATAGGGGAATACAAAGGGGTGCTGATAAAAACCTTCCGACTTAAGAGTCTTATAGGAGTTGGGGTAAAAGGTTACTGATAACAACCTTTTGATATAAAAGTTTGCTAGGAGGTACTAAGTGGTTGCTGATAGAGACCCTCTGATTTGGGAGTTTGATAGTAGGCGGTAGAGATGTGCTGATAATAAACCTTCGTGAACATCCCTCTGGTACACCCAGGTATTGGTAGTTCTCTTCAGCGCTAGGATCTTGTATAGGGTTTCTGTTAACCAGCTCAAGGTCCCCGGAAATGCTAGAAAGATGTCTTTGCTTTAAAGGACGCATTTTTCTAATCAATACAATTTTTCTAATCTCCTGAATATACTTCTCAACAATTCTTTAAACAAAGTACCCCAGAAAATTACGAAGTGCAAAAGATAGTGGCAATAGTTCGAGGCAAAAGGGGAGCGGACTCACAGTGTCATCCTGAAAGACGCTTCTCTGAAAAGTGAAGCTATTAGTTGTCAAACGATGTTTTCCAGATGAGATAGCTAATCTGGTTTTCCAAAGGGGCATCACTTTCTTTATGCATCTCACTATATCTGGACGAACCTTCACGCTTTCCAGCAGCCAGATGATAAGTCTATGAGATGTTGAATCGAAAGCTTACCGGTAGTCAGTATAGTCTAGCCTATCCACAGATAGCGCTGATAGGATGATGCGTCTTTGCAGACCCACCTTTTGATTAGCATGTTCTTCCGACATTCTGCTACACCTATCTTCGAGTTGCACTGTTCGTACATCTCTTGCAACACAGTTTCGATTTTTCAAAGCATCCTGTCAATTACGATAGTTGTGAAAATCTTATACAGTTTGTTCAGACAAGTTATTGGCCTGTAGTTCTTAGGGCCACACAAGTTGCACAAGAGATGAAGATGCGGAACAGATGCTGGTGAATCTCTGGTGGACCTTTGGTTTGGGCGGGTTGTCCATAGTTACTGAAAAGGCTTGGGAGAGTCGAGATGTGTCAGAGAAAAAACTGCTGATTCTTAAATTAATTTTTTCTGAAACAATATCTTCTGCTTCGCTCCGCTGGGAATCGAACCTAAGAACTTCTGATTGTCGGTCGCGTTTTTTCCCCTTAAGCTACTAGAAAGATCGAAAGAATCATTTTTCCAAAATGCACGCATTATCGTGTCAGGTAGGTTAAGGAAAAGGACCCGCAGAAAAGGTGCTTTTCCTCTAGATACCAGAGTAACCAAAAAAGGAATTTAGAATTGCAAAAAAAATGTTTAAAATTTTTTTCATGTAGTTGTTTCAATTTTTTTGTGTACTACGAAAATTTAAATGATTGTTAAGAATCGATTCTTCGGTAAATTAAGGCTATTTAAATTTTTTTGATCATTCTTTAGGGATATACGTATCTATATAAACGAATTTCGGAAGCCCTTTCTCAACAGTGCCGCATAGGCATTAATGTCTCTGTAATAAGTAAAAGGGAAAATTCCTATAAGGGATCGTACGTTTCCAGATTATAAATAAGGTTTTTGGTACAAAATTAATCTTGTTGTCTAAAAATTTATGTTTTCAGTTGAAAATTTAACTTTTTCGTTGAGAATTCTTGAATTTTATTAAAAATTAGCCTTTTTCGTAGCAAATTAATCTTTTCTTTTAAAAATTCATCTCTTTTAGTTGAAGCTTCAACTTTTTTATTCCGGATTTTTGAATTTTGTTAAAAATTTGTTCTTGTTTTCAGTCTATAATTAAAATTATTGTTTAAAAATTCACGTTTGTAGTTAAAAATTCAACTTTTTTAAATTCAATAATTCATCTTTGTTGGTATTAAATTAATATTTTGTTTTAAAATTCATATTTATTAGTTGAAAATTCAACATTTTGGTTTAGAACTCTTGAATTTAATTTAAAATTCGTTTTTTTCGGCTAAAAATTAAACTAATAGGTTTTAAAGTTGAACTACTTTCTTAAAAACTAAGAAAAAATTTATTTCTTTGTTCAAAATTTAACTTTTTGATTGCAAATTATTGAATTTTATTGAAAATTGGTCTTTTTCATAACAAATTAATCTTTTGACTTACAAAAATTTATCTGTGATAGTTAAAACTTCGACTTTTTGGTTCAGAATTCTTGAATTTTGTTTAAAAAAATTTTTTTCGTTACAAAATTAAAATTTTTGTTTCAAAAATCATCTTTTTCAGTTGAAAATTCAACTGTTTGGTTAAGCATTCTTGAATTTTGTTAAACATTGTTTTTTTTTGTTAAAAATGAAACAACTAGATTTTAAACTTGAACTACTTTCTTAAAAACTAAGAACAATTTTATTTCGTTGTTAAAAATTTAAGTTTCTGGTTGCGAATTCTAGAATTTAATTAAAAAATTGGTATTTTTTCGTAACAAATTAATCTTTTGGTTTAAAAAATTAATCTTTTTTAGATACAAATTTAACTTTTTGGTTGAGAATTCTTGAATTTTGTTAAAAATTGTTTAATTTTATTCCGTACAAAATTAAACCTTTGGTTTAAAAATTTATCTTTTAAGTTGAAAATTCTAAACTACTACTTTCTTAAAAACTAAAAAAAAAATTTTTTTCTTTATTTCTTGAAAATTTAACTTTTTGGTTGCGAACTCTTGAATTTAATTAAAAATTCAGTTTGTTTCGATTAAACATTAAACAAATTGATTTTAAAGTTTAACTACTTGCTTAAAAAATAAAAATAATTTTTTTTATTTTTTCCTTACAAATTTAACTTTTTGACTGATATTTTGATTTTTATCAAAAATTGGTCTTTTTGGTAATAAATTAATTTTTTTGTTTAAAAATTTATCTTTTTTCGTTTAAAATTCAACTTTTTAGTTGAGAATTCTTAAATTTGGTTAAAAATTCGTTACTTTGTACAAAATTAATTTTTTGGTTTGAAAATTCATCTTTTTGGTTAAAAATTTTACAACTAGGTTGTAAAGCAGAACTAATTTCTTAAAAATTAAAAAAAAGTCGTTATTAAAAAATCATAAAAATGATCTTTTTGTTTAAAACTTCCTTTTTGTAGTTGGAAATTCAACTTTTTGGATGCAAATTCTTGAATTTTGTTAAAATTATTTTTTGGCCTGTACAAAATTAATTTAGTTTTGTTTTAAAATTCATCTGTTTTCTTAAAAAATTAACAACTAGGTTTTAAACTTGATTTTTTTTCTTAAAAATTAAAGAAAAACTTTCTTTAATAAAAATTCAGTTTTTTGCTTGAGAATTTTTGAATTTGATTGAAAATTCGTCTCTTTAGACAATAAATTAATCTGTTTCATTAAAAATTCATCTTTTTAGTTGAAAATTTAACTTCTTCGTTCATAATTCTTGAAATTTGTTTTAAAAAATGTTTTTTTTTGTTTTTAAAATTTAAACAAATATATAGATTTTAAAATTGAACAACTTTTAAAATCTAAAAAAAAAGAATAATTTTTTATTTATTTCTTAAAAATTTAACTTTTTGGTTGAGAATTTGTGATTTTTATTAAAAATTCCTTTTCTTTGGTAATAAATTAATCTTTTTGTTTAAAAATTCATTTCTTCTAGTTGAAAATTCCACTTTTTGGTTGAGAATTCCTAAATTTGGTTACATTTTTTGTCGTTAGAAAAAAAAATGTTTCTATTTAAGAATTCATATTTTTGGTTAAAAATAAAACAACTAAGTTTTAAAGTTCAACTACTTTCTGCCACATGCTATTTTTTAATGACGATTCAAAATTTTAGTGAGACACGTATCTGTTTGGTTGGAAATTATTGTTTTTCCTTCGCGCGGCACTACTGAGAACGGTATTACTGAGAAGATAGACTGAATCCCTGAAGTTATTCAGCATCTCATACGTTGCTTTGTCTCGTTTATAAGAGAAAATTCTGCACTTTTTACTGAAATTATAAAAAAAAGTGTATCGAATTTTAGATATTCAGAAAATTGTTAAACGTTATTATCTTTATTCATAAAAATGATTAAATATCGAGGTTTCATTTTTATTCCTGAGAGGCAAGAGTCTCATTATAGGAAAAAATGAAGCGCAGGTTAACGGACAAAACGTTTGAGAACAAATCGATAATCCATTCTCGGTCGTTAACGAGTCTAGAAAATCATTCCCCATCCCACAAATGCGAAATAATGCATTTATTCTCCTCTATCTTTCAAGTGTGTTGCAATTTTCAGCAAAAGAGACATTCAAACGGAATAATTTTTTGCCTATAAGTACCGAAAATTACTTCAAAATAAAGAAAATAATTTTAAACTAAAGAAAATTTTTTGTCAAAACAAAAAACAATGAAATTTTAAGACATTTTTTTGGAACGGAACATTCTCTTTTTAATAAAAAATTAAAGGCGAAAAGTCTCATGCGGTGACGGAAAACCCTTCAAGATTTTTTCCCTTTGCTTTTATCAAAAAATCAAACATGTAAGGCGATATAATATATTTTGGGAAAGTTGAAACCATCTGCACGATGAGTAAAAAGAATTATTCAAAAGTCACAAGCTTTCCAGATAAGATAGGAGACAGACGATAAATTTTCCTCCATTCGCCTCTTTTAAAAAATGAGGACCAGGAAATAGAGAAGGAAGAGAAAAAGGCGAACGTGAAATCGAAAACTACGACAGCCAGAGATCAATACATCCGTCATGGAGGCGATAAAAGTCGAGATATATCTCCTGAATTTAAATTTCCCGCCACTGAGGTACGGAAAAGGGGAGAAAAATCTTCCGAAATTTATTATCTACTGTGACCATATTTTTAGGGGAGAATATTAGAGTTGTCGCGTATGTTTATATTTTATGATATGCAACTTTTTCATGTCCAACAAGCGGTCTTTTGTTTTATTATTTTGTTACAGACATGCCACTCTTGATAACAAATTTGATTAAGATATCCTTCGTAATTACGATTTGATAAGGAAATTTGCTAGAGATTAGTTTATGTTGATTACATTTTAACCTCTTGATGTAGGCAAACAAGATTGTATTCGCAAACAAAAAACAAAATAACAATTAACAAAAAAATAATAATGTCTAGGAAACTTTTCTATATGATCATAATTTGTTGAAGTTATCCAAATCCAAATTATGATCTATAATGTCTTTAATTGTTGCGGACAAAACAAAAAAATCTTTCGCAAACAGTTATGCAATCATCATCTGCTAATCTCTAGGAAGCTTTCCGATAAGATCATAATTTCTTGTGGTACTCCAGTCTAAATTATTATCTACAATATCTATAACGGTTTCCGGATTAAAAACAAACAAATCTTTCGCAAACAGTTCGAAATGTAATCAACATTTCCTAATCTCTAGAAATTTTTCCCACAAGATAATAATTTCTTATCGTCACTAAAGTCAAAATTTTTATCGACAAAGTCTTTAACTGTTTGCAGATGAAAAAAATACCAAAACAATTCTTTCGAAAACAGTTCAAAATGCAATGAACTCATGCTAATCTGTAGATTAGATTAGTTAGTTTCTTGTGGTTATATCAGTCAAAATTGTTATTTAAAATGTCTGCTTGCGGATGAAAACAAAAAAAATTCTTTAGCAAACAGTTCGAAATGTAATCAACATCTGATAATATCTAGAAAGTTTTTCTACAAAGTGATAATTTCTTATGGTCACTAAAGTCAAAATTTTTATCGACAAAGTCTTTAACTGTTTGTACATGAAAAAAATACCAAAAGAATTCTTTCGCAAACAGTTCAAAATGCAATGAACATGCTAATCTTTAGATTAGCTTAGTTAGTTTCTTGTGGTTACATCAGTCAAAATTGTTATTTAAAATGTCTGTTTGCGGATGAAAACAAAAACAATTCTTTCGCAAACAGTTCGAAATGTAATCAACATCTCCTAATCTCTAGAAAGTTTTCCCAAAAGATAATAATTTCTTATTTTCACTAAAGTCAAAATTTTTATTGGCAAAGTCTTTAACTGTTTCCAGATGAAAAAAATAACAAAACAGTTGTTTCGCAAACAGTTCAAAATGCAATGAACACATGCTAATCTGTAGATTAGCTTAGTTAGTTTCTTGTGGTTACCTCAGTCCAAATTGTTATTTAAAATGTCTGTTTGCGGATGAAAACAAAAACAATTTTTTAGCAAACAGTTCGAAATTTAATCAACATCTGATAATATCTAGAAAGTTTTTATACAAGGTGATAATTTCTTATGGTCACTAAAGTCAAAATTGTTATCTACAAAGTTTTTAACTGTTTTCGGATGAAAAAAAATGCCTTCGCAAACAGCTATAAGTACAATAAACATCTGCTAATCTAGAGAAAGTTTTCCTATAAGAAAATAATTTCTTGCTGTTACCCCAGTAAAAATTTTTATCTAAAATGTCTTTAACTGTTTGCGGATGCAAAAAATAAAACATAACAAATATTTCACAAACAGATCAAAATGTAGTCAATATCTACTAATCTCTAAGAAGCTTTTCGATAAGATCATAATTTCTTGAGGGTACTCCAGTCCAATTTATTATCTAAAATGTCGTTAACGGCTTGCGGGTGAAAAGAAAAAACAATTCTTTAGCAAAGAGTTAGCATTATAATCAACATTTGCTAATCTCTAGAAAGTTTTCCTCCAAGCTAATAATTTCTTGTGGTTCGACAGTAAACATTTTTGTGTACACAGTCTCAAACTGTTTGCGGATGAAAACAAAAAAATTCTTTCGCAAACAGCTTTAAATGCAATAAACATGTGCTTATCACTCTAAAGTTTTCCTATAGGATGATAATTTCTTGTGGTTACCTCAGTCAAAATTGTTATCTCAAATGTCTTTAACTATCTGCGGATGCATACAACTAAACATAACAAATCTTTCACAAACAGTTCAAAATGTCAATGTCTACTCATCTCTAGGAAGCTTTCCGGTAAGATAATAGATTCTTGTGGTTACTCCAGTTCAAATTATTATCCACAATTCCTTTCACTGTTTGTGGATGGAAACAAAAAAAAACAATTCTTTCGCAAACAGTTATAAATTTAATCAGCATCCACAAGTTTTCAGAAAACTTTCCTAAAATGATCACAATTTTGTTAGGTAATCTCAATACAAAATGTCACTTGAACTGAATAAAATGGTACACGATATGAATAAAAAAAAATTATTATAAATGTTGAATGTAATGTAAAAATGATAAAGATGAAAAGGAAACCCTGATATCAGGAGTATTTAATTAATTATCTGTATTAAATTTTGCATTGCCTTTGAGCAATCGAAATTTTGCAGTATCATTTCGAAATGAATCAGAATTATCATGAAAAGTTTTTTTCATTCAATATGCAGAATAATCTATTGTCACTTTTTCATCTCTATTCTTAAAACTTTTTACATTTTTTCTTGTTTCTCTATTCTGAAGATCAGATATTGCGTTCCTATAAATTTAGAAGCTTTCCGTGAGAATTTTAAAACTTTCTTCTTCGTTTTAAAGTTGAATGCCTTTTGTTCCCAAAATGTCTTTTGTTCCCAATGTGTTTACGAAATATTGAAAACTTTGAAAAAGAACGAAATAAAAAAGGAAAATGCACAAGAATGTATCATGTCCTTCTAAACACAAATTAAATTAATACTGAAAATTTATCTTTAATAAATTTATTTTCCATCGGGTTTGAACAATCTCGGATAACTATCTGGTAACTATATCTGATGATAATACAGATTTCTTTAGATTTTCAATTAGGTTTTTAATAATTCTTTTGCCCCGGTATTGAATTTCTTGTTTATTAAGACCTATACCGATTTTTGAATTTGGAGACGCAGACACTATTTAGATTGAAAGTTTCCGCAGCAAAACACGAACTTTCCTCGGATTGAATCTATTTTAAGTAAGTTTCCTTCGAACTTAGTAGCTCTCATGTTTAAATGTATTATTCAGGATTCTATCTTCAGTTCTTAAAGGATTTGGCGGAGGTTTTCGTATGCGAAGTGTCGTAAACAGAATTGGAAAAAATAAGTGACCAAAAGTGTTTTTTATGTATTCAATTTTATAAGAATATAGTGAGCTTCAAATATTACGTGATGCTACTTTCAGATATTTTTAACTCACCCCTCCTCCTTGTAACAATTTGATCTATTGAACTACTATACTGTCTTGAACCAAAAAAACAGGTTTCTGGGGTATAGATGAAAATTTGTTTAAATCAAATAAATGTTAGTTCATTCAACAAAACATTTCATTGGCCCAACCATTTTTTTGGCTAAATCTACTAAAAACTCCATCAACTGAAAGAATTGGTTGAAACAACCAAAAAATTTGCTTGAGTAAACTTAATATATTGTTCTTCATATAATAACCATATTACATGGTTGAAATAAATAGATTTTTCTCTGAAAAAACATTAAAGAGTAAAAAATTAATTTTTTCGGTTAAAGATTTTTTTTAGTAGAAAATTGAACTATTTTGTTGAAAATTAGTTTAATTTTTTCGTTGAAAATTATTTCTTTTTTAACTGAAAATTTAAATTTTAGATTTATTGTTGGAAATTCATCTTATTTAGTTAAAAATTTTAACATTTTCTTGATAATTCTTGTGCGTTGCTAATATTCATATTTTTGTAGAAAATTCGTCTTGTTGGTTAAAAATAAACTTTTTGGTTGATACTTTTTCCTTGAGTGTTGAACTTTTTTATTTTTTAAAATTCACTTCTTTGTTTGAAGAATCAATATTTTAGTAAGAAATTTATCTCTTTGTTTGAAGATTTGATTTTTTAATGTTTTGAACTGACAATTTAACTGTTCAAGTTTTGTATCACATATTTATCTTTTTTAGTTAAAAATTCAAGTTTTTGTTTGCAATTTGATATATTTTCTTAATAATTAATCTTTTTGTAGAAAATTAAATTAAAAACTGTTTCTTGAAAACTCACTTTTTTTAAAGTTTATTCTTTGCTAACAATTCGTTTCTCTTTTTGATTGAGAATAAAATTATTTTTTTTCACTCCAAATGTAACTATTTCGTTTTTAGTGAAAATTGATATTTTCCAGTTGAAAATTAATTTTTTTGGTAGAAAATTCTCAATTTTTGGTGGAAGATTCACAATTGGTGGAAGATTCTAACATTATGTTTTTAGTTTGGATTTCATTTAACTTGATTAAAAATTGTACAACTTAGTGTATATGAATTCCACTGGTTGAAAATTCGTTTTTTAATTCGTTTTTAAACTGGAAATTCATCAATCCTATTCTTCATATAAAATGTATTTTTTGTTGTTATAAATTCAATTATTTCGTTGAAAATTCATCATTATTGACTGAAAATTCATCTTTTTTGATGAACTTAACTATTTTCTTAAAATATTTATGATTAATGTTTTTTTTTCAAATAACTATCTAATATTTTTTGATTGGAAATTAAAATAATATGTTAACCATTAATTTTATGATTGATTATTCATTTTTTTGGTAGAAAATTGGGTTATTTTGTTGATAATTTCTTTTTCTGGTAGAAAAATAATTTTCTTAACTAAAAATTGACCTATTATAGAAAATATATGTGTTTTGTTGAAAGTTTGTATTTTTGGCATAAAACTTGAACTAATGATTGAAAATTAATTTGATTTTGGTAAGAATTTAAATATTTTGTTGAAAATTATTATTTTCTGCAGTATCCAAATGTATTTGGTTTCAAATAGATTTTTTTTGTCAACTATTCGAAATTTTGGATGTAAATTTATGTCTTTGGTTAAAGTCTAGTTTCTTTTTTTTGTTAAAAATAAAATTCTTGAACTTGATATATAATATATAAAATATAAAAATATATAATATAAATATATAAATATAAAAATATAAAATATAAAATATAAAATATAAAAATATATAATATATAATATATATAATTCAAAGATGAACTAATTTGATCAAATTTAATTTTTTTTTAATTTGCCTCTTTATTCGAGAACATACTAATTTATTAGATATTTGTGTTTTTAAACATTTTTCTCTCTAACTGAAAATATAACGAATCAATTTCTTGTTATAATTTAATATTTTACAGTAAAAACACAACTATGTTGTTAAAATTATTTTCTTTATGAGATAGGTTAAAAGACTAATATTTTGATTTGAAAGAGCTTCGTAGAATAATCGTATTTCTTGCATAAAATTTTGGCTTGTGACTCTTCTTCTCGATTCAGTCCAAACAAAATTAGTTTGGCTTCTACTTTCAAGTGAGAGGGTCTAGATACAAATTTAGGTATTCAAAATTTTTCAAGACTCCCTTTTCGATTTTTTTGGCGAAGCAAAATATGATGTAGTTTACATAGAGCATAGCTTAAGGATTAATTCAATAATTTGTCTTATCATCCTAAAACGTTCTTTTTTTTACTTTCCTAAAAAGAAATTTCTTCTTTAGAAGATGTCTACAAAAAAAAAAAAAAAAAATACAAGAAAATTCAGGTAACTCACCATTAATAGCATGGAGCTCTGTTTGAGTCTTAAAATGTACTGTTGAAAGGGCAAGTTCTCCAGCATCGGCCGCAGCTTGCAGTAATAATTGCTGGTGGTGATGATGATTTCTCGTTGAGCTTCTGTGATGGTGGACACTGTTCAGAACGATATTACTGGATGTCCTACTCAACGCCTTTCTTTGGCGCACTGCCTCCTTGTAAATTTTACAATACATTATTATCATAACTAGTCCCGGTATCCAAAACGACACACACGAACTTATCACCGCATATGTCCGATTCACCACGAACTCACACCTCTGGAAACAACAAAATTTCATTTTATGATTATTTAACAAATATTATTCTGGAACTTCTGCTGTTTAAAAAAAATATTTTAAAACATTTATTTGAATTAGGCTGGTTCAATGACTAAATATCCATTAATAGCTGCTACTAGCACATGTGTTTATTTGTAGAATTTGTTTAGGAAGGCGTTTGAACAAACACTTTTAACAAACAGCACCATGGAGAATTTCAAAGATATCCAAAAAAAAGTTGAAGAAGATCATTATTTCTACACGTCGAGCATTGTCAAAGAATTGAAAAGTCTTGCGTTTTATTCCGAAAACCCAAACAACTAAGGAAGTAATGTAAGGATAATGATCGTTTGCCTAACCGTATGATCAATAACATTATACGGCAAATATATATATTTTTCTTTTATCATTCGATTTTTGTTTGTTTTATTTTTATTCATGACTGTTTCTAGTTGTACAATGATATTTCTAAATTATCGATTTTTCTACTTTCAACAATTTCTTGTAAACCACAACATTAAAGATAACACAGCTCTTTAGTAAAATGCGGAGCTAAACAATATCAACAAATAAACATGTATTTCAGATGAAGCTTCTAATGTAATATTTATTTACTTAACCCATCTAAACTAAATTATTTTTGGAATTAGTTTTCACTAAATTATTTAATTGGATTGGAATAAAGAACGTCATAAACAACTGCCAAGCTTTATACAAAAGACTTAAAGAAGATTACGATGTCTACACATCAAGCAGATAGCAATGATTTTGTCCTAACTATTTTCAAATTTCTGATAAGTTTCAACTATTTTTGGTGAAAAATAACTTAGAGGAAACACATTTGTATAGAAACGTGTCGTTAAACAACATCATCAAAAAAACGTCTATATTGGTAGAAGCTACTAATAGATACTTATGAATTTAACCAGTATATTCAACAGAATTAAAAAAATTGTTTTCCTAAAAATTATTTAATCGGTGTTTACTAAAGAACATTGTGAGCAAACGCAAATTTTTTTACAAAAGACTTGAAGAGGATTACGATTTCCAAACATTTGGAATTGTTAAAGAATGGAAAAGTCTAGCCATTTATTCAGAAAATCGTAGAAACCAAAGAAGGGATGCAAGGAAAATGATGCTTTATATAACAGTATAATTAATAACTTCATAGGCTAACAATTTTTACGCTCTTTTATCATTCGATATATCTGATCCTTTTCTTCTTAATACATGAATGTTGCTGATTGTACAATGATATTGGTCAAATATCGGTTTTTATAGGTTCAATCATCTTTTCAATAATCTCTTGTGAACAAGAATATGAAGAAGATAGAGATCTATGTCGAAGCGCGTCACTTAACAAAACCATACTCGTTTTCCTTGAAATAATATAATTAGGTTGAGGACGTTGAAGAAGATTACGATTTCTACACATCTAGCATTGTCAAAGAATGGAAAAGTCTAGCCTTTTGTTCGAAAATACCCAACAACCAAAGAAGAGATGTGACAATGATGCTTTACCTAAAATAGTATAATTAATAACATTAGGGGGCAAATTTTGAAGATGATACTGATCTGTATCGAAACATTTCCTTGAATAAAATAAATACATATACTGGTCGTAGATTCTAATAGATATTTCTGAATTTACCCAGTCCAATGAAAATAACTTTTTAAAATTATTTCCTTTAAAATTATATAAATGGCTTGGAATAAAGCACTCCATGAAAGATTGTAAAGGTTCATGAAAACGACTTGAAGAAGATTACGATTTTTACACTTTAGCATCGTCAATGAATGGAAATAATATCGTTTCAAGTATTCTCAACTTTCTGATAAGGATAACAACTTTTTCTGAAGAATGATGATGCTTTACCTAACAATATAATTAATAACATTGTGATAAATATAGTTTGGTTCTTTTATCATTCGACATGATTCTTCGTTTTATTCTTGACAGATGAATGCTACTAGTCGTAAAATGATATTTTAAAAATATTTGTATTTCTAACTTCCACCATCTTTGGTAAATAATAACATAAAGGTGATACAGATCTGTATCGAAACGTCTCGGTAAACAACATAAACAAATAAATACGTATACTGGTAGTAGCTGCTAATAGGGATTTAAGAATTTAATCAGTCTAATGAGATTCTTCCTTTTCTTTATGATACATGAATGCTACGAGTTGTACAATGATAATTGTCAAATATTAATTTTTATAACTTGAACAATCTTTTGTAAATAATAAATTGAAGATTATACAGATCTGTATCAAAACGAGTTCTGACACAAGACAAACAAATAAATGCGTATACTGATGGTTGCTACTAATGGATATTTTTGAATTCATCTAGCCTGAAGAAAATAACTTTTTAAAATTATTTTCTTTAAGATTATTTAATTAGCTTTCGGCAAATGATCTCACAAAAAACTGCAAAATTTTCTAAAAAAGCCTTAAACATCACAATTTTCACTCATCTAGCATTGATAAAGAATGGAAAAGTTTGGCCTTTTATTCAGAAAACCACAAAAGCCAAAAAAGAGATGTAAGGATAATGATGCTTTACCTAACAATATCATTGATAATATTATAGGGAAAATATATTTTGGTTCTTTTATCATTCTACAATATTGGCAGGTTTTTTTATACTTGATTGCTACTAATTGTACAATGATATCGGTAAAATATTGGTTTTGCTAGGGTCAACAATATTTTAAACAATGTTATGTGAACAAGCACTTAAAGAGTATAGAGATCTATATTGAAACACTTCTTTAAATTACATCAAAAAATAAAGTTGCATACTAGTTGAAGCCACTAATGGATACTTAATCTAAAATATCGTTGACATAGTGAAACCCAGTACGAGGTGGGTAGAAAAACTTTCAAAGTTCTAATATTGGTGATCAATAAACAAGAGGGAAAATTATTGCATACCAAATTAAAACTGGAAACTTCGACTTAAATATCACAAACCCATCACGTAAATTATAGCAGCCATTTACCCTATTTTTGATCATTTTAAAGCACATTGAAATTTCATTCAGATGGTACTTTTCTGGTACGAACTTAAAAAAAAAACTATTTTAAAGTTGATCCGTTAGTAGGACTTGCTCGCTAGTTCTCGCAACCAGAAAGTAAAAAAAAAATACTTTAATACACAAGCCTTACCTGTCAATGAATTATTCAGCTCGTACCGAGTGACACTTTTTATAAAAACAAGTTAAATATATTTTTATGAAATTTAAGAAAAATAATCCTTAGCGGCTTCTGAAGCGAAGAGTTTGATAGATCGATAGAACCAGTGAAAGAATATTGAAAGCAATTTATTTCTTTGAAAAATGATACTCTGTTATAGACAAAATTGTCATCGCCATGTCAAAAACGTATTTTTAAAATTTCAATTCATAAATATCAAGTTACTAATAAAACGGCTGATTCTAAAATTCATTTTTAATATTGCTACTCATGAAAAAGACTAGAGAAATAAACCCTGTCACTTTTTCTCATTTTTCAGTTTGTACTTCTATACACCTCATACTGGTTTTCATGACACGTGATTAAATTCAAATTTGGTTGATTTAACAAAATATTCTTTGATTTAAACCATTATTTTGGTTCAAATGAATAAATTTGGTTGGACCAACCAAATATTTTTTTGCCATGTTATAATAATAATAATTTATTTATGATTAAACAAACAATTTTTTTGTTGACTGATATGAATGTAACTCTTCATTAACTTACTCGAACAGTCAATAATCGCAATACTATTATTTAATACCGAATTTAAAAAAATATTTTCCTTTTAAATAATAAAACTTTTAAATTTGCAAGACTGAAAACAGACATGGAAGAATTATTTACTTTTATTTCCGATTCGATTGCATGTGTTATATGATGATATGTTAGTTTTATTATTTTGTTGAAAAATTCGTCTGCTTTATAAAAATGCATTTCTTGTTGTTGAATTTTCAGTTCTTCAGATAAAAATTTACCTATTAATCTAAAATTAATTTCTGTTTGAAAAGTGATCTATTTCATTAAAAAGGGTATAATCGGGTAAGCATGCAAAAAATTCCCCCAAAGGAAATCAAATGTTAAGTCAGCTATTTAAAAGGAAACAATAAAAAAACTCTGCAAAATTTCAAAATTCTAGCCGCTTAATTGGGTCAGTTATAGGGGGGCGTCTATTTTTATTTTTATTTCTTTCTCCGTTTCTACAGTTGCGAAGAATCTAAAAATCACAAAACTTCTTTCAATCATTCTAAACGTGCCTGATTTTTTAAAACTATTTTTGGCGCGAAATTCAAAACAAAAAAATTAACTTTTTTTAAATTTGTAATCATGGCTTGAAAATTGAACAGACTTTTTGAAAAACTAACTTTATTTGGCGGGAAAAAGTTCATCTTCTTGGATTAAAAATTCGACATTTAAAAAAACAATTTCTCCTTAATTAACTGAAAAATCATTCAGTGTTAAAAATGCTGAAAATTGAATATTCATCTTTTTGGTTTAAAACCTTACCTATTTTGTTAACAGTTTAATCTTTTCAGGATATAAATACCACTGCCTGCATGAAAGTAGTTGAAAAGTGAACTAATTGATTAAAAAAATGTTTATTTTTGTCGACTATTATTTTTTTTAAATAAAAACTTACCTGTTCTATTTTTGGTGCAATTGATGTATTTAGTGGAAAACTGGTCTCTTTAGGTCTTGAAAGTTAAAAAATTTGATCGAAGTTATTTTTCTTTCGTGACTGAATAATATTTTTCGGTAGAAAATTTATCTCCATACTACTTGAAACTTCGTCTTTCGGTAAAAATTTAATCTATTTTTTTGTTAAAAATGCTTAAAAATCTGTTTTTAAAAACCAATCGTTTTTTGTTAAGCATACAAATATTTTGTTTAAAATTCGTCTTTTTGGTTGCATTTATCTGTTTTTAATTTAAAATTAAAATCGTTTTAGTAACAATGTAAACTATTACATTTCCCGTTGAAAATTCAACTTGACGTTCAAAATGAGTATTAGATTATACACATGAACTAATTGCTTAGTTTGGTCAGAGACTTGATTTGATACGTTAAATGATAAATAAATTGTTTACTACTTTCTGCAATTCAAAAAAACCTTTATTCTTTGCTCTAAAATGGGACGTTTCTTAATTCCCTCTTAGCCTCATTGATGCGGTTCTGCCTGGATTAAGAGAGTACAATAAGTCTCTCGACTAGCTCACTTATCACTCTTCCCTTGTGGATGGTTTAGCTGAAGCTGGAAGGAGATTATAATTTACGAGCTTTTTCGACGGTGAGTTGCTTTAAAAATTTTTCTTTGTCTTGAAAGAAGTAATTTTAATTTTTAATTAAATTTATAGATTGATGTACAAAGATGCTAAAGAAATTTCTTACTCAACTGGTTATGATCAGATTGGAAAGTTCTGCTTTCATTAGATTATAAACTTAATATTTTTGTTATTGGATTAATTTAGCCAGATTAAAAATGTACAGTGCAGTAAGATTGAAATTTTCTTGTTTTATTAAAGTTCTTTGTTGACCAGATGGAACATTTTTGTATTTTGACAAAAATAAGAATGAAAACTGCCTGTGCAGTGTTAAGGATTTAGTTATAATAAACTATTCCATAAAACTAAATGTTTTAAACTGGTTTTTATTAATTAAATATTTGAAAAAAAAATCATGGAAAAAATTATGATCATGGAAAAACTTGACGTCATTGAATGTATTAATAAGAAAAGAGAAATGCCAACACATTTTGAGAACTTATTTTTTTTCTATTTGTTTATCTTTTGTTTCATTTGCTTGTGAAATATTAAATTGATTTTTTTAAATTCAAGTTTTTAGAAATGATTTTTTGATAAATAATTCCTAATACCTTCTCATGCTGCAACTATTTAGTTGAAAATTATTCTGTTTGGATTAAAGATTCATCATTTTCTTCGAAGACCTATGTTGCTTTTAAATTAATTTTTTTAACTGAAAATTGACTTTTTCCTATCTTGTGTCAGATCTAATCCTTTGCAATTGAAAATTCATGTATTTGGTTGGAAATTCGTCTTTTTGGTAGAAAATAATCTTCTTCACTTAAAATTCACCTTTTTTTCGTTCAAAATTAATCTACTTGGTTGAAACTTTTAAAACTTTGTTAAAACTTCATTTTATTAGTTAAAGATTAATATTTTCAGGCTTTTCTAACTGAAACTTTAACTTTCCTATGATTACTTGGAAACTGATCGTTTTTAGTTGGAAATTCAATAGTTGAGTGAAAGCCGAAACATCTGGTAGTTACCAGATGATACCGGTATTTAAGAAGACCTAACAGAGGAATGTGACACATCCTATTAATCGCGAGTACAGCATCAAAGTAGGTTTTTATATTTGAACATTTTAGGTTCTAATAATTTGAAATAGGGCAACTAGATTGAAATGGCGTCCAGATGATAATACCCTTCGCGAAGACCTGAGGATTTTCCAAGAAGGATCTAAATTTCGACTGGGGAAGTTACCTTCATCTGACATATATTGAATGCCGAAACATCTGGTACTTACCAGATGATACGATCCTTAGTGAAGACCTAGAGTCTTAGATAACTTTCAAACCAAAAATCAAATATTTACATTTTCAGTTAAAAGAATTAATATTTTCATCCGAAAAAAATGTTTAAAACAAATTAGATAGTTTTTCAAGTAAGAACTGAGTTTTCAATAAAAATTATGAATCTTAAAAAAATTAATTTTAACAAAACAGATGAATTTTCAAGTAGGAGCATGATTTTTTTACCAAAAAATACTATTTTCCACAAAATGCCTAACTTTTTATTTAAAAAAGATAAATTTTCAGCCAAAAATATAATAGTTAAATTTGTAGTGAAGAAAATTAATTTTCAACGAAAAAAATAAATTTTCAACCGATAATGACGAATTTTCAACGAAACAGTTCAATTTATCATCTAACAATATGAATTTTTGACCAAAAATATCACTTTCAACGAAAATTATATATTTTTTTCTACAGAAAGACGCATTTTTAACCTAATGTTTGAACCCTAAAAACTGAATTTTTACTCCAATATTTCAACCAAAAGGATTAATTTTCAAACAAAATTATTAATCTTTTCCTCAAAACAATGAATTTCCAACTCAGAAAATTATTTTTCTACAAGAATGACGAATTTTCAACGAATAAATAAATTTTCAGTCACAGACATAAATTTTTAACGAAAATGACGAATCCTTTACCCAACAGATTGAATTGTCAACCAAAATATTGAATTTCTAAATAAAAAGTTAAATTTTTAACAAAAACGATAAATTATCAGCCAGTAGGATTCATTTAATTTTAATTTTATAATCAAATAGTTCAATTTTCAACTAAGAAAGATAACTTTCAAACCAAAACAAATAGACTAAGAAGATTAATTTTCTACAAAATAAATGAATTTTAAACCAAATTTAAAAAAATGTTTTTAAATAAACAAAACAAATTTTCAACCAAATAAATCCATTTAACCACCGAAATATATTTAAAACAAAAATGATGAATCTGTCACCCATGAAAATGAATGTTCCAACACTATAGATAATTTTTCGAATAAAAAAAATAACTTTGGACCAAACACATCAATTTCTAACCAAATAGTTAGATTTTCAACTATAAAAAATCATTTTTTAACCAAATATCGAATAATTAAATTTATATTAAGAAAGAAATTAATTTGCAATAAAACATAGAAAGAGTTTTCACCAAAATATTTGAAGCAGGAAGATTAATTTTTTACCAAAGAACACTAATTCTAAGGAAATACATGAATGTTTAGCTAAAAAAAATTTTCAACTAAGAATAGAATAGTTAAATTTTCAAATGAAAAAATAAAATTTTTAATCCGGAAACGAATTTTTAACAACGAAGGTCAATTTTAAGCCAAAAAGATTAATTTGGCCCTAAAAAAGACGAATTTTAAACTAAAAAAAGTAACTTTTAAACACAAAAGGTAATCGTTTCTGTTCTAAATATTTATATTTTCATATATTTGATACAGTTTTGATATATTTATATTTCATGTTATTTTCTTCCTTATTTTGTTTTTTAAAATTGTAAATTAATTGTAAATTTTGGGTTGAAAATCGAGCGCTTTTCATCATTTCTGTTTCCGGTTTACTCGTAGCCAAGCAGAACAGTGGGAAGTTGTGAGGAAACTCTACCTAGAGGATCTCTAGGAAGACCTAACTGAGTACTATGATATGTGATACTAATTGTAACACATCATCAAAAGGTGTTCTTGATTTGAAAGACTGCAGGTTCAAGAGATTTCAAGGTTATTAGCATCAGAGTTAGCCATAATAAGTTGTTCTAGGTTCAAAGTAGGGTCTAAATTTCGGGTGAGAGAGTTATCATCAGCTTGCTTTCACCTTAAGCTGAAACATCTGGTTCTTACCAGATGTTATAAAACTAACCAGATGACATAACACTAATTTTGTAAGATTGATATTAATAATTAAACTTACCTCTGGATTTTTCGCCATCTCCTCCAGATGCTCATCCGTGGAATACCAGCCCATAAAGATTGGAAAGAAGCTGATGAGAGCTGGAAGCATCCAAGTGCATCCCAGCATGCACCCCACTGTCCCTTCTCTCATGATGACAGTGTACTCGAGTGGACTGACTATCGCATAATACCTGTCCACACTGATGCAACACAGGTGCAGAATTGATGCTGTTGAGAAGTAGACATCCAGGGAACACCACACATCACACATGAATCTTCCGAAGAGCCACCTTCCGCCCGAGAGTTCCACCGAGGCATTAAAGGTCATCGCACAAACAGCCACTAAAAGATCAGCAGCTGCAAGGCTGACCACGTAGCAATTAGTCACAACCCTCAGCCTCCGATGTCGATGAACACTTGCGATCACCTAGTGGAGGCAAGTTAGACAACGAAAATAAAAAAGCTGAGAATACGGCCTCAATCGTTTCGATTTTTATGAAACTTTTTTATGGTACTGAGGAGAAGAGTTCACGATATGCAAGACGCGTATTTTATTATGGCATTACGCTACTTGCGATCCCCGCCTTAGGATCAGAGTTCAAATAAACTTTTTTTTGTAATCCGTTTCTTAATATCCTCTCTGTAGCAGCAGAGAAAGGATGAATTTGTCTAAGCCAAAAATCTACTTCCGATCCTCCCCGTAGGATCGGAATTCGAATAAAAGGCTTTTCTTAAGAACAATCTTTTTTCACGATGTTCTCTGTAGGATCGGAAAAAGAATTAAATTACCTGGAACTAAATCACCCTCGTGATCCTTACCCTGACTTAGGGTCGGAATTTAATTAAACTTTTTTTTTAAATTAAAACTTTACTCAAGATCGTCTTCACCAATGCTGAGAAAGGATTAAATTCGTGCAAACAAAATTCTACTTCCGATCCTCCCCGCAGGATCGGAGTTTAAACCAAAGGCTCTTCTTAAGACCAACATTTTTTCTCTATACCCTCTGCAGGATCGGAAAAAGGAATAAATTCGCTTTAACAAAAGTCCACTCGTGATTCTTACCGTGCCATAGGATCAGAGTTTTAGTAAACTTTTTTGCTTTAAACCTTTTCTCGAGATCCTCTTCACGGACGCTGATGAAGAATTAAATTCGTTCAAACACAATTCTATTTTCGATCCTCCCCGTAGGATCGGAATTCGAATAAAAGGCTTTTCTTAAGAACAACCTTTTTTCACGATGTTCTCTGTAGGATCGGAAAAAGGATTAAATTAACTGAAACAAAATTACACTCGTGATCCTTATCATGTCCTAGGGTCGGAGTTTCATTAAACTTATTTTTTTAAATTAAGCCTTTTTTCAAAATCGTCTTCACAGCCGCTGAGAAAATATTAAATTTGTTTAAAACATATTGTACTGGCCATCTTCCAATCAGGATCTGCTTTTAAATTTTTTCAACAGGAAACCCCTCTTGCGATCTTCCCCTTGGAATCGGAGTTTAATTAAACCTTTTTTTCATTTTAACTTTTTCTCGCGATCCTCTCCGCTGGATTGGAGAAAGGATTAAATTAATTTCAACCAAATTCTACTTGTCATCTTCTTCGTAGGATCTGAGTTTAAATCCAAGTTTTTATAAAATCGAACGTTTCTCCCAACCTGCTTTTTAAGATCTAAAAAGACTTGGATTCTCCTAAATAAAAATTCATTCGTAATCCTCTCCGTAGGATCGTTGTTTAAAAAAAAAATCGAAAATTAAATCTTTTCTCAAGACCCCCCATTAGATCCGGGAAGGATGACATTTTTTCAAATAAAAATACAACTGTGGATTATCCCTTTAATAATACCGTATCGAATCAATCGTGATTTACTTTTACCATGTAAAACCTCAGTCAGAACGGTGTAGCGTGCCAAATCTAAGAAACTCTCCTTCTCAGTGAAAAGATTTAAAAAAAATTTTACGGAAGCAAATCGGTTAATTTCGGATTCTAAATTATAAATCTTATTTGAATCCACTAACCAATGCATTTCCGAGAATTGCTGCCGTGATGATGGTTCCCATTATGATTCCCTTGACGACCACAACAAAGATGTTCACGTTTTCCGGGAGATTTTCCACTGTTGGATTTTCTGCCGGAACTGACGTGACGTTGTTGGAGGTACCATTTGTCGTTGCGTTTCCTGATGTTGAGAGGGGGTCCAATCTGATCGGTAAAGTCGTCGTCACCGCGGCCATGACATTCAACATTTTCCGATTTTTTCCGGGGGTTTTGGGAGTGCGCAAAGGTTTTTCGTGGATTCATGTCATTGTATGGAATTTTTTCTTTCCAAATTGAATTCTTTATCAATGATGGTTGCATTTCGGTTGGTTGATATTGCTTGATAAGCTGGGGTAAATTTAAAACGCATTTTCAGGAATTTTTTAGAGAATTTTGAGTCGATCCAGGGTTATAATCTTGTTGCTATACTGGGATCTAAGAAAACAAATTGAGAGCGAGAGTGAAAGTGAGACCTGGTAATTTGTGCTGGGCCTAAGATATTTATAGGTCTGATAAACTTTGTATAGAACGCATATAAAAGTTTCTAGTCCGAAATAAAAAAGTGTGACGTGGAAAGTTAACTTTAGTTTTTGAGTAATATTTTCAGTTTTCGCAACTAAAATTTTGGAAGTCTTAAAAATGAACTTCAGTGATTATTTAAACTTTTTTTTTAGTTTATAAATTATAAAAATTAGTAGTATAGCTAGTGGGTATTACCAATAGTCGTTATATAGACTCGATCGGTATGACAAAGGTCTACCTTATCGACTTTGGACTCCTAGTATAAATTTGCATTCCTGAATTTTTATAATACCAAATCTAGTCGTTTTTTCTCAAATTAAGCTTCCTTAATTTAAAATCAAAAAAATTTTTGGTTGAAATATCGACTATTATATTTTTCGTTCAGAATTGATCTTGTTTTTGCTTTTTAACATCCAGGTTTTCGAGGTAAAAATTACAGTTTTGTCAAAAAGTCGCGTCTTTAGTTTAAAAATTAAATTATTTTGTTAAGAAAGTATTTTTTAGTTAAAAATTCCATTAATTGGGGGAAAAATTCATTATTTTGTTGAAAATTAAAAAATTTCGTTGAAAAATTGAATTGCTTGTTTAAAAACCAATATTTTCGGGTTGAATTAAACTGTTTTTAATTTAAAATAAATACAGTTTGGGCTGAAATATTTCTATATTTATAAATCATCTGTTTTATAGAAAATTTAATTACTTGGTTGACGGTTAATTTGTTTTGGTAACAATTTAATTTTTTGCAGAAAATTCATTTCTTTGGTTGAAAGTGTAACTATTAATGTAGTTTGTTGAAAATTGTTTTTCTATGTAAAACTGATTTGTTGAAATTAATTATATTTTATATAAAATATCAACTTTTTTGATTGGAGATTCAAAATTTTACTTTAAAATTTATGACTATATTTGTAAATTTAACTTTTCATTGAAAATTCGCCTCTTTGCTTGGAAATTAACGTTTTAGAGGAAATTTAATCGTTTCTTTAGGAAAGAACATGCCATTTTAATAAAAAAATTAACTGTTCCATTAAAAAAACTAAGGTGTTTGCTTAAATGTTGTTCGGTGAAAAATTAATCTTCTGGGGGGGGGGATCAGCCTTTTGTTTAAAAAATTGCACTATTTGATTAAAATTGCAGTTTAAAAAAATTCAATTCTTGGATTAAAAATTGTTTTGTTAACAAAATTGGATTTTTTAGTAAAACAAAGCCCTAATGGGCGAATATTCACCTATTTTGTTATAAATTAAATTCACTGCATCAGAAATAATTTTGTTTTTAAATTAATTTTCAAAAATAAATATTTAAATAAACAATTTTTGTTTCACGATGTATATTTTTTAGTTTAGAATTCTGGTATTTTGTTGAAAATACTCTTTCAAACAGACAATGTAACTATTTTATTTCTGGCTGCAAAGCTATCTTTTTGAGTTAAAAAATGAACTAGTTAGTTAAATTTTGTGAGAAAATTCACCTTTTTCTATGAAAATTAAACTATGTGGTCAAAGAATCATAATTTTGGTTGATTAATAAGCTACTTTTGGTTAAATATTTATCTTTTTTAGTTGAAAAATTTAAATATTATATAATTATATATAATTTAAATATTTTAAGATTGCTCTTTTTTGGTATAAAATTAATATTTTTGTTTAAAAAAATGTATTTTGACGATAAAATTTATCTCTTGAGTTAAGAAATATATTTTTTTAAATACTTATTTAAATTACTTTTTTGCATGGAAAACTAAATTCTTGGACTGAAAGTTTGAACGTTTCAATTTTTTGTCCAATTTTTTTAAAAATTAATCAGCAGTCCAACTATTTTGTGGAAAATCTTTTCTTTCATAATTAAAATTAATTTTATAAACTAAAAATTTTTATTTGAAAATGCACTTGTTTTTTGCCAGCTTATTTTGATTCTATTGATTATTTTTTTAAGCCTAAATGACCTGAAAAACAGTTTTAAAAATTATTTTAAGCTTTTTTCCAAAAATTGATTCCATATTAAGAGCCCAGGTTTAATTAAAAAAGATTTGTTTCATACAATTTGTATCAAAGATTTAACTATTAGTTAATAATTAATTACTGTTCAGTTTTTGGTAATGGTTAAAGTTTGAATAAATAATAAGAAATTTTTCTTATTAAATGAATGAGAATAAAAAGTTTTGATAAGGGTCTTTTTAATAGCCTTGAAGACCGTGCGTAATTCAATCGAATTCATTAATAATTCAGACGTGACCTCCCAATGTCAGTCTATTTTAACCCAACCTTCCATTTCTCTTGTTCCTCGACATATCCTCTAATTCCTAATAATAAAAGCATTGAATTTTTCAGTCCTTCCAACTGTGAAAACATCTTTTATTTTTATTAGGAGATAAAATCGAGATGTTGTAATATAGCTTTTAGTTATTGGCAGCAAACTTTGTAATAAACAGATGAATATATAAATAATTATAATTAATGTAAGAATAAATCAAGAAAGTTGAGGCAAGTAACGGAAAATTTGAATAATAAATAATAATAATAATAATAGACGCTCGGACTTCACCTCAGAGGTCCGGGGTTCGATCCCTGAGCCGGTACC
>JAWWLR010000148.1:1200227-1214839 GCA_035041075.1 Acraspis erinacei | reverse complement strand
TTTTAAATTATGCTGCAAAGTTAATATAATATTTAATATAATATATAGTATTTTTTCCCTTTTCCCGATAGCTGAAAGTTTTTTTCTGACCTTAAGGTCGATAGAAACTTAAGAAAATTAGTTTTCCTCTTGGTGCAAAACTGAAATAATTAAACCTGTACCCCTTAGAGCTGCGTCTGCTATAACTGAAACTATTACAACTACGCTTCCTTTAGAACTGCAGCCTTGACAACTGCACCACTTACAACAACACCTCTTACAACTGCACCCCTTGCAACTGCACCTCGTAAGACTGCACTCCTTACAATCGCAAGATTTAAAACTGCAATCCTTATAATTGCGTTCCTGCCTGATGCACTCCATGCTGCCAGAATCGATAATCGGAAAGTCTACCTTAATAGGATGTAAGGCCGCCATTTCCCAGCTTCTAGCCTGACAGTAAGGCTGATCCGCAATTCAGAGGTTCAGGCTGTCGAGCTGTAAAAAAAGTGTTCTCTCTCCCACTCCTCTCCTTTTTGGCTTCCTTAAATAATTTACATTTTATTTTTTTCACTTCGAAATATATTTCATATCTACTGAAAACTTCCAAAAATACGTCTGCCGAACAATGGTAGAATATTTCCTTTTTGTGGAAAAGTCTATTACAATGGAAAATAATAAATAAATGAACAGACATGAATGTGCGCGACAATCCTGGACACTTCCAGAGGATATATTGTTAGAAGGAAAATTAAAGATGGCTTACAAATGATAAGCAATAAAAGAATATAATCTTTTCAGATAAGACTTGAAAGCGAATTAATTTCTTGCCCTCGTTCTTTATGTCGTAGAAATAGTTTTATTGTTGGAAGCAGAAGATATAACTTACGCATTTAATTTAAAGATTTTTAATTCTTTTTATATCAATTTAGTGAGTTAAATGCTCTCACTGAATTAAATTTTAAATTGCTAGTTCTATTTCCTACTGCACACTTTTATTTTTCTTTCTAAAGTACCCCTTTCTACTACGCCCCTCCATTTTTTTTCTACTGAAACCCCCTTTACACAGAAACCCTTTATTTTTATTTCACTTCGCCCCTTTTTATTTCTTCCACGAACATCTGAAGCCCTTTTCTCTACACATTCTTCTTTGCACTCCTTCCATTTACACCCCTATCGTTTGCAACCCTCTTTTCCAACCCTTTTTTTGCACCCCAAAAATCTATGGTATTCTCTATATATATTCAATCTCAACTTTTCTATATAAATCACCTTTAAATTAAAGAATTTACAAAAATTTTGAATTTAATAACTGTGAATGATAATATGAAAAGTATGATGAAAAATGTTGCTTTTTGAAATCCCTACAAGATTAACATAAAAATTGTTTGTAAAGTGTTTCTAAATTAGATCTGAAAATTTGCTTTTGACCTTTTTTTCTCACAATACATGTGATGACGATGTATTCTTTGAAGCCGAATGAGCTTTAAGGAAAGAGATTTCACAATCTCTAAATTTCAGTTGAGAATGGGCTGGCCTTTATTTTGTATAGTGCCATTAAAAAATGTGAGGAATGTAGAATTTTTGTCCTTTATAGCTCTACATGGAAAATCTGGAAACCCTGGCATTGTCAGGAATTTTTTTTAAAGCCAGGGAATTTTTTTAAATCCTGCTCAATTTTATTTAAATTGGAATATAAAATTAAATAAAAATGATTCTTTATTTCTTTATTTGTTTGTTGAAAACTTATTTTTTGTTTTGCTGAAACTTAATTTTATTCACTGAAAATTTTACTATGTCAGTTGAAACTTTAACAATTTTGTTAACACTTTTGTTGTTGTTAAATTTATTTCGCTTTTGGTTTAAAATTTAATTATTACAGTTCAACATTCATATTTTTAGTTACAAATTGGTCAGTTTGTTTGAAAATGTCATTATTTCTTTCAAAATTACTTTTTTTGGTTGAAAATTCATTTCGGTTTTAGTAAAAAAATCCGCCTATTTTTACAAAAATTAATTTTTTTTTTGTAAAATTTTATCTTTTAGGTTGAAAATTAATTTTTTGGTTAGAAATTATAATATTGCAGTTCAAAATTCGTCATTTTAGTCTGAAATTCATTTTTTATTTAAAATTTAACTATTCCAGTTGATGACCAATCATTTTAGTTAAAAATTCATCTTTTTGTTTTAAATAAAAGTACTGAGTTAATAGTTTAACTTCTTTGTTAAAATTTTTTCTCATTGGATAATAATTTAACTATTTTGTTGAAAATTAAATCGACTTTTGGCTAAAAATTAATTTTTTTCGATTGTAAATTTTTTTTAAATAAAAAATTTAGCTATTCCATCATTGATAAAAAATTCATCTTTTTGTTTGAAAATTCAACTATTGCAGATAAAGATTCTCCATTTAGTTTAAAAATTCACCACTTTATTTAAAAATGTAAATATTGATTTTCAATTTACGTTTTCTTTGTTTAAAAAATTTTGTTTAGTAAGTAATCCGTCTATTGTGGCGAAAATTACTTTATTTTTGTAGAAATTAATCTTTTTGGTTGAAAATTTATTCTTTTCTTTTCTAGGAATGCAACTGCTGCAGTTAAAGCTTCATACATTTGGTTAAAAACTTTTTTTAAATTTTAAATTAAACTAAACTATTTGCTTTAAAATTCGTGTTTTTTTTTAATTTACATTTTTTTGTTTAAAAATTTATCTTTTTTAGTAAGTAATCCGTCTATTATGACGAAAATTAATTTATTTAGGTAGAAATTAATCTTTTTGATTGAAAACTTTTTTTGGGTGAAATTCAACTATTCCCTTATTAACTAAAAATATACTTTTTTAGTTTAAAATTGAATTATTTGGTTTAAAATTCGCGTCTTTTATTGAAAAATCTACTTTTTGGTACGAATTGAATCTTTTTGTATGAAAATTAATTTTTTTTAAATTATCTTCTCGGTTGAAAAGTCTAGTATTTCCGTTAAATATTAATCATTTTAGTTGCAAATTCATCTTTTTTGTTCGAACTAAAACTGCTTGGGTAAAGTTTAAATTCTTTTGTTAAAAGTTCATCTCATTGGTTAAAAAATCAACCATGTTTTTAATTCATTCGGTTTTTCGTTGAAAATTAATTTAAAAATTTTTTTGAAATGAAAATTGAACTAATCCATCTTTGGTTAAAAATTCTACTTTTTATTAGGAAATAAAACTACTTTCTTGAAAGTTAAATTTCATTGCTAAAAGCTCATCTCTCTTGTTTAAAATTCATATCTATTTCAGTTAAAGAATTATTCCTTTTCAAAGATTTGAAACAGTTTATCCAGTAATCTGATAAAAACTTTTTTTTGAGTTTCGACGAAACTTTTCACATTATTTCCAGATTTTTAAATTGAAATAACAGAGAAAAATGCAGGTTTAATTATTATAATAATTATTATATGATAAAAGAAAAATAAATAAAAATTAATAAGAGCAACTAATAATAACTAAACAATTTATAAAAATCCTGTATATATTGAGATGATTCATTATTAAGAAAACCAGAAAGATGGCTTACAAGTGATAATCCACAAAAGAATCTAATCTTTTCAGACAAAGACTCGAATGAGAAATAATTTCTTGCCCTCGTTTTTCTTGCTACAGAAAAACTTTATTGTTGCAGATTACAATTAGAGATGGAGGGTTGTTTGCAGGTGGACAATTAATTTTTTAATTGTTATTGACTAATCGAAAATAATTGGAACGGGCTTTTAATAATACTGTGATAGATAAAACTTATTTTGCTAGCAAAAAAAAAAGAGGAAAATCATCTTTCAATTTCCACATTTTTTTGTTGTTATTTAAAAAAATTATCTTGTCCCTGAGAATAACGTGTCTCAGTTTTCTTTAATGCCGATTTTTACAGTTTGAAAAACTCGAAAAAAAATTAAAATCTGTATTCGACATGGACAAATGTAACTTAATTGTTAAATACCAATTAAAACTTGTATTTTTTTTAAAAGTAATCAATTTTTGAATAAAGAAATAAATCTTCAACAAAAAATATAGTTTGTAACACAAAAGTTGAATTTTCAACTCAAAAACTGAATCTTCCACCAAAATAAGACACATTTTCAACAAAATACATGAAATTTTAAGAAAATATTTTAATTTTCTACTAAACTATGAATGATTAATCCAGGAAATTAAATTTATATCAAAAAAGATAAATTTTTATAAAAAATAGAATAGTTAAATTTTGAGTAAAAAAATTAATTTTCAAATGGAAAACCAAAAATTTCAATCGAAAAAATGAATTCTCAATCAAAAAGATTAATTATTAAATAAAAACGTTAGTTTTCCACCAAATCTTTAATTTTCAAAGGAATCTTCAAACTAATAGTTGAAATTTTAACCACATAAATAAATTTTTAAACCAAGAAAGATTAATTTTTAACCAAAAGCATTAATTTTAAACTTATAATTAAATTGTCAATCGAAGAAAGGAGTTTTTCAAAAAGAAGGGTGAATTAATCACGAAGAAGTTTAATATCCTAAAACAAGAGTAAAATTTAAAAATTAATGTGCGTTCAAAAGGATTTAAATTTGATTTTACTCTCATTTGAAATTCTTTATTTTTAAAAGTTAGAAAACATTTTTTAATAAAATAGCTGAATTTTTAACTGAAAAGAAATTAAAACGAAAATCGAATAGTTAAATTTTAATTTCAAAAAGTATATTTTCAGCCAAAAAGGAACGATATTTGAACAAAATCAAATTTTAAACCCATAATATGAATTTCCCACAAAAAGACGCATTTCCAACAAAATTAATAAATTCTTAATAAAATATTTAACTTTTTCAGATCAGCAAATGAATTTCCAAACCAAAAATTAAAGTTATATAAAAATGATAAAAATTCGACAAAATATGAAATAGTTAGATTTTCAGTTAAAAAATTAATTTTCAGTTAACAGTTCAATTAGATAAAGTTAAAGATAAAGTTTTAGAAAAATACATAACTTTTGAACCAAACATATGAATTTTAAACTGAAGAAGATAAATGATAAACAAAATATGGAATAGTTAAATTTTTAGTTTTAAAAATTCATCTTGAAGAAACTAAAAACGAAATTTTAACAAAAAAGATGAATTTTAAAGCAAAAAAATTAATTTTTATCTAAATAAATAAATTTATATAAAAAAAATTAATTCTAAATGAAAAAACTAATTTTTAATCAAAGAAATTAATTTTTAACCACAAAGATTAATTTTCTGCCCAAAAACATAAAAATTTTTTAAAAATAGTTTAATTTTGATTTAAAAAAGTTTTTTCAACTACAGTGATGAATATTTTGAGTAGAAAAAGCAAAAATTAACCATTTGTTTTAAGTTTTAATTACGAAAAGTATTATTTAATTTTAAATAATGCAATTAAATTTTAGAAAAAACAGTTATTTTTCATTTCTTGTAAACTGCTATTTTCATTATTAATTAACAATAAAGTTATTTAATTGTTCTCGTGTCACGCATAACTTAAAATACTGTTTTATCTTTCTGACTTCATGAAATAAAATGTTACATTATAGATTTTAATTTTTTTCACTTTTATCCATCTGACAAATATGTTTAGAAAACGTGGTAAATGGAATCTTGCAGAAAATTAAAATTGAATTTAAACAGTAAAATTTAATTCTACTTTCATGAATAGTTTCTCTGGAAATATGTTGAAAATGTATTTTTAATATTTTTTTAATGTAAATGAAATTGAAAATATGGTCTCGAATATTTTCACACTTTGTGAGTCTTACTTTATTAATGAGAAAAATAATCGGATAATTTAAAGAATTGCAAGTAAATAAAAAAATCGTGTCATTCCGATTAAATTTAATGGATTTTTATCCCTACACTAAAGAAACTTTTGTGAATAAAATAAAACATTTCCAGATCATATAATATTTTCATTAATATATATAAAAAATTACTGGTTTTCAATAATTTTTTGTAATATTTATTTTTATTTCTAATTTTTAAAAAAAATTGCTCTCAAGCTCCGCTGGGATCCGAACCCAAGCCTTTTGCATTCCCGGTCTCATGCTCTTACCCATTAAGCTACGGAGAGAAGAAATTAATTTCTTCACAATTCCTGCAAGTTCAATTCCGACGTTTATTCTTTATACTTGTAAGATTAGTTTTTCAAACATATAAATGTTTGATATTTTTTGATATTCTGATTTTGACCAGATGAAATATGTTAAATAATTTAATGTTTATTGTTTTTTGTCTACTGGTCTACAACAATTTTTTAATATTATTTTTTTTCTGCATTTTGAAAAAATTGCTCTCAATCTACGCTGGGATTCGAACCCAGCTCATTCAGATTCCCGCTCTGATTCTCTTATCCACTAAGCTACGGAGAGACGAGATTAATTTCTTTATTTTAATTTACAAGTTGAATTCCAACGTAAGATTACGAATTGTAAGATTAATTTTTTTAACATTCGAATTTCTTATATTTTTTTAAATCATAGGTACGATTAGATAAAATTCTATAAATAAGTAGATGTAAATTTTTTTGTCTACTTTTCTAAAATCAGTATTTTTTTAATATTGATTTTTATTCTAAATTATGAAAAAATTGCTCGCAAGCTCCACTGGGATCCGAACCCAGCCCTTTCAGCTTTCCGGTCTGATGCTTAATTTCTTCACAAACCATACAAGTTTAATTCAAACGTTAGATTTAGAATCTAAGCTTAATTTTTAAAAAATTCGAATATCTTATATTGTTTCAATGATATAGTTTTGATTAGATAAAATGTTATAAATAAGTTTATGTAAATTGTATTTTGTCTAGTGTTTTAAAAACAGTATTTTTTTTAATATAGATTTTTTTTGTAAATTATGAAAAAATGTCTCATAAGCTCCGCTGGGTTCCGAACACAGCTCTTTCAAATTGCGGGTCTGCTGCTTAATTTCTTCACAAACCATACGAGTTTAATTCCGACGTAAGATTCCGACTTTTAAGTTTAATTTTTCAAACATTCGAATCTCTTATATATTTAATGTTATAGTTTCGATTAGATAAAATTTTATAAATAATTTAATGTAAATTGTTTTTGTCTACTTGCAGAAAATCAGAATTTCTTTAAAATTGATTTTTTTCCAAATTATGAAAAAATGTCTCGCAAGCTCCGCTGGGATCCGAACCCAAGTCTTTGAGATTCCCGGTCTGATGCTATCACGTCTCTCCGTAGCTTAGTGGATAAGAGCATCTGACCGGAAATCTGAAATACCTGTTTTCGGATCCCAGCGGAGCTTCAGAAAAAATTTTTTTGCAATGTAGAATTAAAAGTTAATATTAAAAAAATATTGATTTTTGACCAGTATATAATTTATTTTTAGATTAAAATCAAATTTTAAATTAACAGCTTGTATCTTGATTTAAAGATGTTTAAAGCAGGGAGTGATATATTTCAAAGTTCGAACTATTGACTTATTTTTCGCAGCAATTTAATTCGCGAAACTTGGTTTTCTCAAGTTGCAAGAATAGGAGGAAAAAGAATCGTAAAAAGTTTGTTCAATCAATAAAATTTCTAGTGCTTGACATGACTTGCTAAAAGTCACGCACGCCGCGAGAAGAACTATAAAAGTTTCTCTTCAAATGTATTATCAAAAATGGAATTCAGTTTCTCATGTTGTTTTATGAGTTTAAAATCTTAATTTACAATTAAATTTATCCTTATTTTTTTAAATTATTAAAAACATTTATGATAATTAATTTAAGCAATTGCACTTCTTTGCAAGATATTATAAATAAATAGGGATTAAACTTTAACTTATCGGATTGGATTTTCTATTGCAAGGAAAAATGAATTAAATCTATTTTTTAAAATTATTATAAACAAAATGGGAGTGCACACTATTAGTAATCTAATTACAAAAAATGTTGATAAAAAACGAACCAATTTCTGTAGTAAAAAATAATTTTCTGCTGCATTTTAAGCAGTTTTTAATTTGGCACTATTATATTTTTTTTATGCAAAAATGATATAACTCATTCTCTGTCTTCTAAATATAGGATACATGCGGAAGTGCATTATCAACTATTTAATTAAATAAGAGAGTTGAAGCCTTTTACTGACGAAATCCAATCAGTTAATTTTATTTCGGCTAGGCTCTTTTCGGTTACGCAAATTATATAATACGGAAAATAATATTTTACAAATTTTTGCGGTAATATAATAATATTCTGAGACAACTGTTGCTACTTATGATATTTAATATAACTGATTAAATATTCTACGATTTTCAAAACGATATTAAAAATAGTTAATAGTGGAAGTAGCAAACGTATTTAGTTTAAAAAAATTTATTATTAGCAACAAAAATAAATAATAAAAATATGAATATATAAATAATATAAATAATAATAATAATAATAAATAAACAAAATAATTTCAAATTATTAAAGAAGAAAAATTAGAATTTAAAATTCCAAAATGAAAAAATATTCAAAACAGAAAATTAACGAAATTAACGAAAAATTACCGAAATATAATAACCGGGAATTGGAAAATCCTCGAATAATAAAATTGACGAATAAGTTATAATATTAACAAATTTGAAAATTACGGAATAATAAAATTCTTAACCTTATGATTTCGAAGTTGAAATTTCTCTAATAATAAAATTTCCAATAGAAATTTGTTGAATGATAAAATATCTGACACAAGAAAACACCCAAATTTAAACAATTAATTTTTTATTTATTTATTAAAAATAATATAATGAAATATTTGGACCAAAGAATTTTTTTTTAATGTTTTAAAAATTACTTTTTGAATTTAAAACTTGTTTCTATCATAAATTCTATTATTCGGGAAGCATTAAATTGGGTAATATTATAATCTTTCATAAATTTTTTATGGTTCAATTTTCCAATTGCGGATTATTACAAAATATTCAAAAACTTTATTATTTGGGAATTTTCCAAATCGGGATGTTTTCATTTTGGCAATTTTATAATTATCGATACTAATAAAATTAAAAATTTTAATTAATTGAAAATATTAAACTCACGAAATTGTACAATTACAAATATTTTTAAATTCGAAGTTTCAAATTCCTGAAATTAATAAATTAAAGAAAATTAAACTTTTCTTAAGAACTAATTTGCAGAACTGCAGTCTGAAACTTAAAATTTTCTGGACATTGAAAGTTTCAAGAATCGAATAATTTTGGAAACGAATTTTTAAAGATCTTTGATTTATTATTAACAAGAAAATTCTCTTTTTACGGAATTTAACACAGTCGCGAATTTATTTTTTCGGGATTTGTCAGGCGAGATTAAATAATAAAATTAATTGAGAAATTAAATTGAAATATGATTCAAAGCCGAGCTAATTAAAATTATTTCTCATATTTCTAAAAATTATAGTGTAAAATTGTAATATAAAAAAGGTGTCTTCAAAAACATATTAGACTAAAAAAACTTTGATTAGAATTGTGCATTAAAATTTAAAAATAGTTGTAGAATAAACGAAAAAAATAATAAATAAAACCCTTTTATTTGTTACATAAACCTTTCAAATTTTTTTTGTTTTACTATTTATTTATCTTATAAAGAAATTTTTGATTTTTCAGATTCAATTATATAAGCTTGCCAACAAATTTTCTATCTCGACAATTTTATTTCGGGAATGATCTAACATAAAAAAAAAATTAATTCGATATTATATGAACTGTCGGGAATTTTAAATTATCGAAAAAATTGAATTAAAAAATTCCTGACCATTTAAAATTCCAGAATTAAAAAACTGTTGACAGTTAAAATATTTAAAAAATTTTGATTCCCAATAATAGTCAATTCCTGATTGTCCGTTTTTTTTCTTTGAAAAATATTTTTGTAACAATTTTTTCCCCTCTATATATTTTGTTGTATATTATATGCAATTTGATTTTGGGAATTTTTTGTGATTCGGGATTTCCAAATTTGGTAATATCATGAAATTTCATGGATTATTTATTTCAAAAATTTTCAATTTTTTGAAATTTTCTAAATGTAAGAAATTTTACTTTTTGGTATTCTTCAACTTCCCCATTTTTTAAATTGTATAGATCTAGAAACTTTATAAATCGAGAATTTCCCGGTTTCCAATTTTATTATGGGCAGTTTCTATTGCTAATTTACAAAAACGGTATAATCACAAACTATCAGAAATACAATTATTCGGGGATTTGTAATCTTCAAATTTCAAGTTTTCGTTCATTTTTTTATTTCGAGAATATTATAATTTTGGGAATTTTTTATTCGAATACTTTTTCCCGAAAATTTTACAGTATCGCCAATTAAATTTTTCGGGATTTCTCCGACGTTCAAACTTTTTAATTGTTTGGATTCGGCAATTTTATAATTTGAAAATATTCCTGCAATGGCAATTTTTTAATGTCGGATATTTTAATGTCTGATATTTTATATATGTGATTTCGTATTATCGGGAATTTAAAATTTTTGAAGTATTATAAACTACGGGGAATTTTATTGTTTGCAAATTTTGCAATTCGAGAATTTTTAATTCTAGGGAACTTAATAAATTCGTGAGTCTTCTATTTGGAATATTTTTTTCGGGAATTTCATTTTTCGGGATTTCGGGAATTTAAAATTGTTGGCAATTTCCTTATTTTGGGAATTTTTTATTATTAATGTTTGCTTTTTCGAAAATTTTTATGTGTAGGAAATTGTATAGTTTCGTGAGTTTTTAAATTCAGTAATATTGCAAACTTTCGGGGATATTCTAATACGGGAAATAAAAATTTTTAAAATTTTATTATTTCGGAAATTTTTGGTTATGAATATTTTCTAATTTCGGAAATTCTTTTTTAATGTTTTCTTTTTAAAAATTTTCCTGTACTGAAAATTGAATAGGTTCGGGCGTTTTTTGAATTCGGAAATATTGAAAACTGTCGGAAATTTTCCAATTTTGGGATTTTTAAAAATTATTACTAGGTTGGCTAGTTGTCGCAATTTTATTATTATGGAATTTATCAATTCAAGAATTTTTAATTGTTGCCCATTTTTTATTTCGGAATATTTCTATTATTAATATTTGGGGAATTTCCCTGTGACGGAAAAAAATATTTATTAATTAGTTCTTTTCTTATAAAAATTTTTGAATTGCTTAAATTCGGGAATTTTATCATCGAAAAATTTGGTTCTTTCGGATATCTTATAGTTTTGGATATTTTATAATGTCAACAATTTTATCTCGTAAATAATTCATTATCCGGAAGTAATATTCGAGAATGTTACATTTGCACAAATTTTCTAATCTCGGGAATTTTTTATTTTAAACTTTTTTCGGGAAATTAAATTGTGAACAATTTTAGATTGTTTACGGGATTTCTCAGTCATCGCTCATTTAATTTGGTATTTATATATTTTCAGGCCAGAAATATTCCTAGCATTATCAATTAAGAAAACAAATACATTCCTAAGAAAAATCTTCACGAAATATAAAATTTCTTTGCAAATTCAATTTTTTTTAAGTAATTGAATTTATAGCCAAAAAATTATTAAAAATAATAATCGACAAATATGGCATTGAAACTGAATCAGAAATTCAGGGTCGTCGGATACAAGAGGAACGGAGGAATTGATTGTAAAAGTGGAAAGAGCACGTGACATGCTTTCCAACTACATAAGAACTCACAAACCACTCACTCTCATTTGAAAATTAGTAAATGTTGCTGAAAAAATTCCTCAGTATGTATATAAAATTAAAAAATTAAAAGAACTGTTGATATTTGAGTGTAGGAATTAACCAAGAGAATCTTTAATTAAAAATGAAATAATTTTTTATTTTATTGTTTAATTGTTTTTAAAAATCACTTGTGATTTTTTATTGCTGTTTCGAGTGCGATTAGAAAATGTCTTACTGATTGTTAGTCGCGGGGGTAGGAGCACTTTTTCATTCATGATTCACGGCTTCACGCACGAACGTAAAATAGGTCTCGGGTGGTGTATGTTGGTGGTGCACTAGAGCCAGTGCCGATCAGACTGACTGGCATTCGGAAATAGAGAGCTTCCAGCTCTCTACGGGGGAGACGCCACCTTCGCCGAAAACAAGGGATGAAGGAGAGAGAAAACGTGACAGAGAGAAGGGCTTCCTTGGGGGGAGTTCGAGAGGAAGGGCGGATGGATGTAACTTTTGCTTGGACCTTAACTTACTTTTATTCAAAATTCTTCTTCTTTCCTTGGAAATTATTTTTTTTCCAAATTCAATATACTAACTGTGCCATTCTTTGTTGGAAATTAATTTTTTTTTATTAAATACTCAATTCTTTAGGTAAAATTCCATTTGTTGCTAGAATATTGATTATTGAAAAATTATTTCTTTGGTTCAAAATTGGGACGATTGAAAAATCCCGAAAAATAAAATTCCCGGTAATCTGAACCTCCCGAATTAGAAAATTTCCGAATAATAAAATTGCCCAAAAATAAAAATACCGAATTGGAAAATTTCCAAATATTAAAATTCGCCAATAATGAAATTGCCGAAAAATAAAAATGCCGAATTCGAAAATTCCCGACAGTTCATAAAATTACCGATTAATAAAATTCCGGGCAATTAATAATATTAGGGAATTGGAAAATTGCCGAAGAATAAAATTCCCAACAGAAAATTGCCGAATTATATAATAACTGAATTGTAAAATTCCCGAATTTAAACAATTAAAATTTTATTATAAATATGTTTGATTTATTGCAAATACAATAATTAAATTTTATTTTTTTAAACTATTTTCAATGTTTAAGATTTCCAAATTATTGTATGAATTTAAAATAAGCATAATTTAAAACAAAATTTTTCTGGGTGAAAAAATTTCATTATTGTATTTGTAATCAAAAACCTATTTATAAAAAATGTTAATTGTTTAAATTCGGGAATTTTCCAATCCGATAATACTATTAACTTCCGGCAATTTTATTATTTGGGAATATTCCAATTCGGGAATTATAGAAATCGGGAGTTTTCCAATTTGGGAATTTTAAAATTCGGGAATCGTATTATTCGAGAATTTTATTATTGGGGATTTTTCCAATGCGGTATTTTTATTTTTCGGAAATTTTATTATTCGCGAATTTTATTATTTTAGAATTTTCCAATTCGGGAATTTTACAGTGTCGAGAATTTTATTTCTCGGGATTTTTCAGTCGTCCCTCAAAATTTAACTATTATCTTGAAAATTAATCTTTTTGTTAAAATTTGATCTAGTTGGGTAAAAAATCATAGATGGTTACTTTCGGTTGAAAATGAACCTAATTTTTCAAAACTCTTCGTTCATTGGAAATTATACTTTTTCCCACAGAGAATATACTAAATATTTCATTATTTGTTGTAAATTGTTTTTTTTTGTAAGAAACTCAACTATTTAGTTAAAAATTAAATTGTTCGGTAGAAAACTGATTAGTTCAGTAGAAACTTCATTTCTATGGTTTAAAATTTAACTATTTCGTTAAAAAAGCATGGTTTTGTTAAAATTTGATCTATTTGGTTAAAAAATCATAGATGATTACTTTTCTTTGAGAATTAACCTATTTTTGTAAATTCTTCTTTTCTTGAAAATTATACATGTTTTTACAGAATATGTAACTATTCCATTTTTTATTGAAAATTAAACTTTGTGGTTAAAAATTTAACTATTTTGTTGAAAATACATTTTTTTGTCAAAAGTTTTGTAAACAAATATATATTTTTCAATTTGGTCAATTTTATTCAAAATTATTTTATTTGGAAAAAAATTAAATATTTAGTTAAAAATTCCTTTTTTGGTAGAAGATTGATTATTTTAATTGAAGAAAAATTTCTTTGGTTGAAAATTTAACTATTTTGTTGAAAGTTATCTTTTAGTAATATTTCATCTAATTGGTATTTGGTTAAAAATTCATTGATGGATTACTTTTTGCTGAAAATTATTATTACTTTTTTCACAGAAAATTTAAATTTTATTTTTTTGTAAAAAGAATAGTTTTTGTTAAAAACTCAACTATTGAGTTAAAACTTAAATCTTTTGGCAGGAGATCGATAAGTTTTGTTGATAATTTATTTCTTTGGTTAAAAATTTAACTATTTTGTTGAAAATATATATATTTTTTAAATTTAATTTCGTTGTTTAAAAATACATGGCTAAGTTACTATTTGTTGGAACTAATCAACTTTATCCATAATTCTTGACTATTTAGTTATAAATTCAATTTTTTGGTAAAAGATTGATTATTGCAAAATTCATTTCTTTGATTACCAATTTTACTATTTTCTTTAAAATTATTATATTTTAACAGAAGATCTAACAATTGTATTTTTGATTGAAAATTAATTTTTGTTGGTAAAAAAATGTTTGAAAATTATTTTCTTTGGTTTAAAATTTAACTATTTTCTTGAAAATTTATATTTTCCACAAAACTTGATCTATTTGTTTAAAAATCATGGATGGGTTACTTCCGGTTGAAAATGAATCTAATTTTTTCAAATTTTGTCTTTCCTGGGAAATTATTATTTTTCTTAACAGAAGATCTAACCATTACATTTTTTTATTGAAATTTGATCTTTTTTAGTTGAAACTTAAAATATTTTATTGAATGGAGAATTATCTAT